>CM055273.1:48361882-48526229 GCA_029237695.1 Conchocele bisecta
CGGGTGCGTACATTGCAGATTGAAAAATATAACTAAAGTCCGGGTAATACCCAGGGGATGGAACCCAAGTAATAAGGTTAGGATACGCCGGGCGGTGCATGTTCGAACACGGTTCGAGCTCGCAACCATATATACATTGCAGATTGAAAATAATAACTCAAGTCATTTTGGGGGGATTACAAAAACCGGGGGATTACAAAAACGGGCGCCGTATGTCAACCGTTTTTGTAATCCCCTGATAATGTAATCCGGCTAATACCCAGCGGATGGAACCTAATATATAAGGTTAGGATATTCCGGGCCGTGCATGTTCGAACACGGGTTCGAGCTCGCAACCATATATACATTGCAGATTGAAAATATAACTCAAGTCATTTTGGGGGATTACAAAACCGGGGGATTACAAAAACGGGCGCGTATGTTAACCGTTTTCGTAATCCCCTGATAATGTAATCCGGATTACAAAATCGGGGGATTACGAAAATGGGCCCTACAATGCATAATTAGTATACTGAAGTTATTACATTATCATAGCCAAAATGGCTGTGATAATGTAATACATTCAGTATAACAAAAGTTAATAAATTTATCCTTAAAATGAACATTTATCCCTCACAGTGTACTTAGCAAGATAAGTGAAATAGGCTACTGGAGCCAAGGTAGACAAGATGGCGCAGTAATACGAACAGAAGCTCATTCACCGAGGCACCAGACGTGTGTAAATCTCTATTGTCTTTAGTTCAGATCCAATGCAGGCATTCGAGACACACCATATACTTTTGTACCTAAGAAAATGTGCGATATCTCATGAAAAATACTTCCAAAATTTACGACTTTTCCGTAAATGACATCGAAAGCTGACGAAAGTCATGGCAAATGCGCATTTGCTATGAATTTCGTCATCTTCCGACGTAATTTAAAGACAATATCACCGTTTCTGTAATATATTTAATGAAAAAGTCGTGCATCTCCTTAGGTATACAATCAGATGGCGTTCTCGTATAACAATATACCTAATTGCAGGTCATGTAAATGTAGGTTCTACAGTATGGAACGCCATGACTGCCTTAACTGAAGACATGTAATGCTCTTATATAGTTTCGTATTTATCTTATGTCAGTTCGTCTTTGTCTTATATCAGTTTGTTTTTATCTTGTGTGGATTCGTCTTTATCTCATGTCAGTTCCATTTTACCTTTTGTCAGTTTGTCTTTATCCTGTGTAGATTCGTCTTTATCTTATGTCAGTTCGTCTTTATCTCGTGTGGATTCGTGTTTATGTTATGTCAGTTCGTCTTTATCGTATGTCAGTTCATCCTTATCTCGTGTAGATTCGTCTTTATCTTATGTCAGTTCGTCTTTATCTTGTGTGGATTCGTGTTTATATTAGGTCAGTTCGTCTTTATTTTTTTATTTTTTTAGCTTATATTTAACGGTGGCACTGGCTCTAAGACCGTCTCCCAAGAATGGGAGAAAGAACCGAGGTAGATGTTTTTGAGAGAAGCCGGTAATTCGTATTTACAGAACAACTACGAATTATCGGTACCCATTTACAGCTGGGTGAACTGGAGCAATGTGGATAAAGTGTCTTGCTCAAGGACACAACGCACGCCGCTAGTCAGGCTCGAACCCACGACCCTTGGATCAGTAGTCCGATACATTAACCATTACGCTACGGCGCTCCTCTTTATCTTATGTCAGTTCGTATTTATATTATATCGGCTCGTATTTATCTTGTGTGGATGCGTGTTTATATTATGTCAGTTCGTCTTTATCTTGTGTCAGTTCGTATTTATCTTGTGTGGATTCGACTTTGTCTTATATCAGTGTATCTTTACGTATCTTTACGTTATGCCAATTCGTCTTTATCTTATGTCAGTTCATCTTTATCGTATGTCAGTTCATCTTTATCGTATATCATTTTGTCATTATCTTGTGCGGTTTCGTCTATATATTATGTCAGTTCGTCCTTATCTCGTGTGGAATCGTCTTTATAGTATGTCAGTTGGTCTTTATCGTTTATGCAAGATCGTCTTTATATTAGGTCAATTTGTCTTTAGCTTACGTTGGGTGGTGGTTGGGAGCATGCGATGGGTAATTTAACGATCGGGGTTCATCCTTACTGGAATGCCGACCTACATGGTTTGGCCCTCATGTACCGTTTTGGCCCCTGATACTTGAGAGTTATTCCCCATTAAAAAGGAATACGATATGTACTGATCATATTGATTTTGGGGCTGGAGCTAAGTGACTCTGGTGTGGTATGGACCTGGCACCAGGTCAGGATATTCTAATTTCAGAACTGAATATATAGTTCTGTAAATATTGAGTTCTGATTTTGGGAATTTCCCTCATTGTGGGCGGGTTGAATACGGGATAATCCATCCCGTTGGCCCGGCCTTAAATGACACTGCCACTTGATAGGTCGTTAAACATCAATAATCAATCAATCAATCTTTAGCTTACGTCAACTCACTTTTTTTTCTTTTTTTTGGTATGTTAGTTCGTCTTTATATGGGCAGCCGGGCGTTTACTATAATTGGCACTAATTGGATATATAATTCCTTTTGCAAACGCACACAGAAAATGACTCGATTCCAATGGTCTTGCTGGTGTTATTAATACTACTCCATTGATGGAATAACGAACAGCGTAGACCCTGATAAGACTGTGCGGAGGCACATGCTGATCTTGGGCTACTGTGATCGCATATGTCATAAGGTCCCTTTTGTCAGCCAGGGGGGGGGGGCACATATATTGTGTCGGGTTGACATTATATTTTGTGGGTATATCTTAATCTTACGTGGGTTCGTATTCCGGTTTTTAGACAGGTATTTTGAAAAAAAAACAAGGCTATTGGATTGGCGAAAGCCGGGTGGCGGGAAAGGCGGGCGGGCGGGCGGGCGGCGGCGGGCGGGCGGGCGGCGGGCGGGCGGCGGGCGGCGTCCACAATCAATGTTAAGTTTTCGTGTTTGAGTCCATTTCTTTGGTACTGTACCACCTAGGACCACCAAACTTTCACAGCTTCATAATCAAGGGGTGCCCACCACATATTACTATCCAAAATGTTACTTTCTTTTGAAGTTGACCCATTTTTTCCGCGCAGTCGACTTAGCAATTGTCAATGTTAAGTTTTGGCGTTTACAATATTAAGTTTTCGTGTTTAAGTCCATTTCTTTGTTACTGTACCACCTAGGACCACCAAACTTTCACAGCTTCATAATCAAGGGGTGCCCACCACATATTACTATCCAACATGTTACTTTTTTTTGAACTTGACCCATTTTTTCCGCGCAGTCGACTTAGCCATTTTCAATGTTAAGTTTTCGCGTTCACAATGTTAAGTTTTCGTGTTTAAGTCCATTTCTTTGGTATGTACTGTACCACTCAGACCACCAAACTTTCACAGTTCATAACCAAAGGGGTGCCTACCACATACAACTATCCAACATGTGACCATTTTTTTTACCTTCACCTATTATTTCTACGTAATTGACTTAGCCATTTTCAACCTTAACTTTTTAACGTACATCTGGTTAATGTTTTTTGGTTAAAAGTTTTTCGTTATACTATATCTCTGCAACTGCTTCGCCCATTACCTTGAAACTTCACATGGGTGTTCATCATCATCCATATTTTCATTCTACCCCCCCAACCGTGCGGCCCCTGTGCCCAATGTCAAGGTCAAATTACTTTGATTTTTTTTGTTAAAGTTTTTTTGTGTACTATATCTCTGCAACTGCTTCACCCATTACCTTGATACTTCACATGGGTGTTTATCATCATTGTCGCACCGCACCCGCTTGCAGAAAGCGCGATATCGTCGGTATTTTGGCATACGTCCGTCCGTACGTCCGTGTGTCCGGTTAAAGTTTTTTCGTTAAAGTTTTTCCATCTACTATATCTACTTTTTTACTGTCCATGCCTCGCCCCAAGGCCCGACATGCAGGCCACGGCCATCTAGTCTACACAAAGTGGGTATAGTTATGTTATCCAAATGTCTATGCTTGGAAAAAACCTGGCCTTTGTGGCTTTGCCTCGTTTCTTGTTCGTAATAAAATCAATATTTGACCAATTTTCACAAAATAAAAAGAAGGCTCATTCTTAAATTTTGATAAAATTTAATATTATAAAAAAAAATACTGTTTCTGCATTGTTTATATGGCCGTAAAATTTGGGCAGGCTTCGTGAAACAGACAGTAGGATCCTGCACCACTGACATAGAGGTACCAAATGATGGAGTGCTGTTTCCTCTGTTCGATTATGCATTTTGTAATTCATTCTTTGGGTTAGTTTAAACTTTTGTGGACTTGTGGTAATTATATATAAGTGGTACAATCATTGAAAATCACATTGACTTACCTCTGCACGAACCGCATCACATGAATAGGATCCTTCCGACAATATTTAGGTTGTTATTATTTTCAGTTGTAGTCAGATAGTCGATGGTAGTCTGTGACACTCAA
The DNA here is from genome assembly GCA_029237695.1 of Conchocele bisecta. Lineage (NCBI taxonomy): Eukaryota > Metazoa > Mollusca > Bivalvia > Lucinida > Thyasiridae > Conchocele > Conchocele bisecta. The sequence continues at coordinate 48,366,347 of CM055273.1, forward strand.
TGGTATTGTGTCAGTACTGTTGGGACAGTCAGTGGTAGACTGTCCGTGACAGTTAGAGGTAGCTTGTCTGTGACAGTTAGTGGTAGTCTGTCTGTGACAGTTAGAGGTAGCTTGTCTGTGCCAGTTAGTGGTAGACTATCTGTGACAGTTAGAGGTAGCTTGTCTGTCACAGTTAGTGGTAGACTGTCCGTGACAGTTAGAGGTAGCCTGTCTGTGACAGTTAGTGGTATTCTGTCTGTGACAGTTATTGGTAGCCTGTCTGTGACAGTTATTGGTAGCCTGTCTGTGACAGTTAGTGGTAGCCTGTCTGTGGTAGCCTGTCTGTGACAGTTAGTGGTAGCCTGTCTGTGACAGTTAGTGGTAACCTATCTGTGACAGTTAGTGGTAGTCTGTCTCTGACAGTTAGTGGTAGCCTGTCTGTGACAGTTACTGTTAGTGGTAGCCTGTCTGTGACAGTTAGTGGTAGCCTGTCTGTGACAGTTAGTGGTAGTCTGTCTGTGACAGTTAGAGGTAGCTTGTCTGTCACAGTTAGTGGTAGCCTGTCTGTGGTAGCCTGTCTGTGACAGTTAGTGGTAGTATGTCTGTGTCAGTTAGTGGTAGCCTGTCTGTGACAGTTAATGGTAGCCTGTCTGTCACAGTTAGTGGTAGCCTGTCTGTGACAGTTAATGGTAGCCTGTCTGTCACAGTTATTGGTACCTGTAGCCTGTCTGTGACGGTTAGGTAGCTTGTCTGTCACAGTTATTGGTAGCCTGTTTGTGGTAGCCTGTCTGTGACAGTTAGTGGTAGTCCAACAGTTAGTAGTAGTCTGTGGCAGTTAGTGATAGTCTGTAACAGTAATAGTCTGACAGTTAGTGATAGTCATTGTGACAGTCTGTGACAGTTAGTAGTAGTCTGACAGTTAGTGATAGTATGTGACAGTTAGTGATAGTCTGTGACAGTAGTAGTCTGACAGTTAGTGATAGTCTGTGACAGTCTGTGACAGTTAGTAGTAGTCTGACAGTTAGTGATAGTATGTGACAGTTAGTGATAGTCTGTAACAGTAGTAGTCTGACAGTTAGTGATAGTCTGTGACAGTAGTAGTCTGACAGTTAGTGATAGTCTGTAACAGTAGTAGTCTGACAGTTAGCTGTTTGATAGTCATGTGACAGTAGTAGTGCTGACAGTTAGTGATAGTCTGTGACAGTCTGTGACAGTTAGTAGTAGTCTGACAGTTAGTGATAGTATGTGACAGTTAGTGATAGTCTGTAACAGTAGTAGTCTGACAGTTAGTGATAGTCTGTGACAGTCTGTGACAGTTAGTAGTAGTCTGACAGTTAGTGATAGTATGTGACAGTTAGTGATAGTCTGTGACAGTAGTAGTCTGACAGTTAGTGATAGTCTGTGACAGGCTGTGACAGTTAGTAGTAGTCTGACAGTTAGTGATAGTATGTGACAGTTAGTGATAGTCTGTGACAGTTAGTGATAGCCTGTGACTGTTAGTTATAATATGTGGCAGTCAGTACGGGGCGCCATGCAGGACAGGTTAATTATGTGTACAAAACCAATTTTGTCCAGACAAAATTGAGTTTTGTAAACTAAAAATCACAAAATTCAATTCTGTGTCACAAAATTCAATTTTGTGTCACAAAATTCAATTCTGCATACGTTTCGTATACAAAATTCATTTTTGTTATAAAGGATTCAATTTTGTAAGACAGAATAGAGTTTTGTGAAGAAAATTCAGTTTTGTGGGACAGAATTCATTTTTGTCCACACAAATTAGTTTGCGTAGGATAGTCTATGTCATCTCTACGTTGATTGGTTGAGATCGGTCTTAGTCCATTTTACTAGATGGTGGAGTATACTTGCAGGTTTAAATATTTCAATGCGAAAATATAACCCAATATATCAATATTATACTTCTTTATGGACAGTTATTTTGGTTATATTATGATTACAAATGAGTGGTCACACCATATAAGCATATATACTTTGAAGGAGAAATAAGAAAAATATTCAGAATTTTCCCTCAATTATGTAAACAGGGTCAAACATAAAGTAGCCGGGGGGACATAGCTAGACCTGAGAGCATGCCCATATATAGAGAATACCAGGCTAGTGTATTTTGATATCAAGTTTATCAGGCAAGGCTAGGAAACGCGTAGGAATTCCGAGGCTTGCCGAGGAATTCCTACCGTTTCCGAGCCGAGCCTGATAAACTTGATATTAAAATACACTAGTCTGGTATTCTATTTATCAGGTGACGTTTTATGCTCGAAAATGACATTAGATGACGTCGTATTCTAACAGTAGATCTAACCTTGTGAAACAAATGGTATTGGATCTGTGTCTACTAGTTGCGAAGTTACGTGTTCGCAACTATGTGCCTACATGCATTATTTACAGTATACACCATCTTAGTATCCATGGTATCTACACAAATACTACAAATGGTTTCCTCAAATGGCCCAATACACACATTCTGTTTACACAGACAGCAGTCAGAACACAGGTCACAGCGCGTGTATTATTGATTTAACTGGGGCAGATGTACCTTGCGATACACAATAAATGAGGTCTGTACTCGCGGGAGATCTACATGTACATGAATTATGTGTACAATTATAACGCAAATGAGTTTAAATACGAATGGGTTTGTCAACGTTTGACTGTTTGGAGATAGTTGAAGCAAAATGGCAGAATGAGAAATGAATCATCGGCAGAATGAGAAATGAATCATCGACATTGAATGTGTAGATCGGCGACCGTGACCCATTTCTCCAGTGCAGTTTCTGACCAATGGTAGTCCTTCTTACATGCGTGTGCAGAATTGAATTTTGTGACACAGAATTGAATTTTGTTACACAGAATTGACAGAATTGAATTTTGTGACACAGAATTGAATTTTGTGGCACAAAAGTGAATTTTGTGGCACAAAAGTGAATTTTGTGGCACAAAAGTGAATGTTGTGACACAGAATTGAATTTTGTTACACAGAATTGAATTTTGTGGCACGAAAGTGAATTTTGTGACACAGAATTGAGTTTTGTGGCACAAAAGTGAATTTTGTGACACAGAATTGAATTTTGTGGCACAAAATTGAGCCGTGTCCCACTTGGCGCCCCGTAGTCAGTAGAGTCTGTGACAGTTAGTAGGAATCTGTGACAGTTAGTGATAATATGTGGCAGTTATTAGTAGTCTGTGACAGTTAGTGGTAGTCTGTGCCAGTATGTGGTAGTTTATCCATTCAGTTGCTGAATTATATGTTTATAGCAAACAGTGTAGACCAAAATCGGACAGCATGCATGTGCTGTTGGTGAGCGTCTACAATGACCTCGAATGCCATTAATTACTCAGCAACATTGTATATTATGAGAGCATATTTCGTGTGATGTGACTCGTTACGTCGTATAGAAGTGACAACTTTGTGGTGATCAATGGCTCAGTTAGTCATTTCAATCACTTGTGTTGTGCTAGGTTGGCACCACTAGTAGCCAAAATCACCAATGGCTATGAGTAGCTGAGAGATTATTTGAAAAAGTACTACGAGTTTGCAAGTGAAGAAGCAAATCATTAACATTAGAGTGTTTTTCTCTCTAGTGTGAAATGTAGCTACTAATTTAAAAACCATAGCACCAACCTAGGTTGTGTTGCAATGTTGTTCATTCGATCCAATACTTAAATTTTGATAATTTTGAAGTCAGAAATTTCAGCACTGTGAATTATTTTTTAGATCTGTATATTTCACACTTGCAGATTTTCTAAACATTAGACGGTAGTATAACTACTGTCTCTTTCACGTTTTTGTGGCGACGTCGTTTTGGCTATTAAACATATTAAAAGTAAAACATATGGGATATTTTTTACTTTTTTGTCGCGCCCGCTGGCGGACAGCGCGATATAGTCGGCACTTTGCCGTACGTCCGTCCGTACGTGTGTTCGGTTAAAGTTCTTTGGTTAAAGCTTTTTTTTCAGTGTCCATGCCTTGTACAAGGCGCGACATGCAGGCCGCGGCCATCTAGTAATAACTATAGAGAATAGTAGGTTAGTGCCGTGAATGGGAAAACATATCTGACAAGGCTCAGGAAACGGGATGGGCGAGGCTCTGCCGCGCCAGATATTTATGCTATAGGAATGAATGGCCTTTTTGTGGAATTTATCGGGGTATAAACGTGGAAAAGTCGCGGGAATACTGAACGAAGCGATAAAAAATTACAATTTTCGAAAAAAAATATTTTAAGGCCTCGTCCAGTATTCCCGCGACTTTTCCAAGTTTATATTCCCGATAAATTCCACAAAAAGGCCATTCATTCCTTATAATTCCAGCATTTGAAATAAATTCATCACGAAAATGTGTTTATTTTCCGTTTTCTTAATAATTATTTCAACTGCGCCTGACGGTTACGGAAAGTAGTTTGGCATGGAGTTTACTGGGATATAAATTCTGGACAGAGACTTGCTACGGACCAATCAAATGTTAGGGAATTGTGTAAATATTTTTGTGCTGGAATTATCAATGACTAACATCGCAATATACATAATGCAGTATCCACCAGAATGTTCAGACAGTTTGATATCCAAGTGTTCCTCTATTCTATCTTTCAAAATGAACTGCGCTTAAAACACGCCATGACGTTGCTAAAAGCCATACGCTGGTTTTGAAAGGCGTTCCAACAATGATCCAAATGACTTCAGAAAGTGTGTTAAAATGGCGGTTACTCATCTCAATATGTAGGAGACATGTCACACGTGTTATACAACTTTTATTTTGTCAGTATAAACCTAGTAATTGTGATGTACATCGACGAAATTACACAGTATGTGACATTTTCGCCAGTAAAATAGACGTTTTCCCGCTCAACGTCACATGATGTTACTATAGCGACGATAACTGCCGCGCGATTTAGCATAAGTGTGATGTAAGTCGATACATTTAATGTGTGTGTATATATATGCAAAGTTTCAGTTATCTATTGCAAACCATTGAAAAGTTTTAACAGTCGTCCTGTTTCTTTCCGAACACCCCTCGTATGCCCTAGGCCGCTGGGAAATGTTTGTGGCTACCCTAGTTTGAGGAGATGGGGGCTAAGGGACGACCAAATCATGTTAAAATTTCAGGGCTAATACATGTTTTTTAGCTCACCTGAGCGAAGCTCATGTGAGCTATTGTTACACATTTTCTAGTTATACTATAGTACGGAATTCCATTTTTAAATATGACCATTATAATTTCATGTATAACTTTATGTGTAGTTGTTTAGATATACATATATATGACAAGCCTGTTGATTTCCTACATGCGGTGCGAGACCTCGTTCTCTCTTTGCATGATACTACAGATTCATTGATAATAAATCCAGGGGAAACACTATCAGAAGCAGCATAATTTGATATCAGGTGCATATTGTTTCTTAACATATTGTGTGTGTTCCATTACATACTTGAACCCATCTGTAATACACCTTGTTGTTAAAGGGACATATCACATAATGAATCTATCAATCCATTCCACACTGCCATGACGATGGATTGGTAAGGCGTAATTATCAATGAGATTCCATTGCTTGAACCTGGTTTTAGCCTCAGATATGTGTAAAGTGTATTTGAAAGTTGAAGCAAGTTATGTTAATTGGGCATGGGGCTAAATACTCATGTGCGTTTTTAGGGCACCCTACACCAGATCAACATTCTTATTATTTCTGCACTGTTTGGCATTTTTGCTATCTGAGAGTTGAATCCGGGTATACCCAATAAATGTATTGGGATTAGTACTGATCCTGCTACTTTTGGGAGTGGGGCTTAAGTTATTCTGATGTGGGTAGGACCTGGCACCAGATCAGGTTTATTCTGATTTTTGAATATATTATTTTTTATTGTAAATATTGAGGTCTAATTTTGGGGTTCCCCACCCCCCTTTACAGGGGAAATACAGGATTTGATCCTTTTCACCCGGTCTAAGATGAGCTTAGATGTTGACAGGCCATTAACACACCGGCGAGTACAGTACGGCGATGTTTGCTTACCACCGAGAGGGAACTCGTAAACGAAAGTTCTGCCAGGAGTCTCCGAGGTCTGTCAAGTATTTCGGTGGTCTGCCGAGGTTCCGTTAGATTTTGTTCATTATTTGTTGTAAAACATCCATTTTTATGTGATTTATGACTTGGAATATGTAGTACAATGATTGTAGATGATGACCTGTAGCCTATTTCATCAACATTGCAAAGTATACTTTAGTAGCAAAGTATACTTTGAGGGAGAAATTTTCATTTTTTTTTTAAATTTATTAATTTTTATTATACTGAATTTATTACATTATCACAGCCATTTAATGGCTGTGATAATGTAATAAATTCAGTATAATAATTCTGCATACTTTTAATCATGAAATATATGCATTTGTTAGTTCTATATGAAATAATGCATTCCAGGAAAAATAAATGATTACTCCCTCAAAGTATACTTTGCTAGTAAAGTATACTTTGCAATGTTGATGAAATAGGCCCCAGATGTGCCGTTTATACGTGAGTCTTCAAATATTTCTGAATTCTCAAGTTTAACGAAGAAGTTATTTCTTATTCTTGGATTTATTCTATTAATCTCGTGTAAAAAGAGAACACAAATCATCCGACGTATACATTACAATGCACATTTTAAATACGTGAGGTTTCTTTCTGGAATATTTCGTTTATTTATCTTTTATAATAAAATTCGATGATACTGTGTTCGGTAGGTATAAGAAATAGTGAACAAAATCTAACGGAACCCACAACATTTTCCTCGGCAGACCACCGTAACACTCGGCAGATTATATTATGGCGATTCTCGGCAGAACTTTTGTTTACGAGTATCCTCTCGGTGGTAAGCAAAAATCGCCGTACTGGACTCTCCGGGGTGATTAAACCAATAATCGATCAATAATCGATCAATAATCGACCCGTCGACGTGTATGTATATGACCGTGTTGTTAAACATCCTTTTCCGGGCTTGTCCATGCAATAACTAGAGTTCTACTTGATGGATCGTAACCAATACGGTATACATGTTTGTCAGGGCAAGAGGAAGAACCCTATCGATTGTCAAAACATTCCGATAACTAGAGTTCTACATGAGGGGTCATAACCAAATTCGGTATATGTGTTCATCACAGCAAGAGGAAGATCTTCCCTTGGCCGCTATTTTGGAGTTATGCGCGATAACTAAGAGTTGTACTTGACGGATCGTTCAGTTTTTTTAAACGTTGATTTAAACTGATTATAGCGATATGACAATTATTAACGAGGTCTGAAGGCATAATGGAAATAATAGCAGTTTCCAGAAGACATTGGAACCAATTGTTTATTCAAACTTGACTTTCTAATTAATAATTCGTACTTTATTATGTTTTCTAATTAAGCCAGGTAGTTTTAATAGAATGGTATAAGAATTCTGTCGGGACCAAGTACATGTACTTAGTTCGAGAAAGACCAGATATTGGATTTGACCGACCGGGATTCACCTATACATGTATGCGTTTATATTTAGTTGTTTATTTATATTTCTTTCTTGCGATGCAAGACCTCATTCTCTCTTTGCATTAGTCTCCAGCTTAATTGATTGAAAATCTAGTCACATTTTTATATGCTCATCTTTTAATTTATCGATTATACCTTCATTTGTTGCGGGTGGAGGTTGGGTGTGTAGGAGGGAAATTAACGGTGGGGTTCATACTTAGCGGAATCCCGATCTACCTGATTTGTCCTTCATGTACTATTTTGGCTTCTTGTATTTGATAGTTGAATCCGGTTATACCTCATTATAAGAGTAGTAGGATTAAATGTAATCCTACTGCTCTTATCGGGATGGGGTTAAGTGACTCTGGTGTGGTTGGGACCTGGCACCAGGTCAGGATATTCTAATTTCAGGGCTGATTATGTATGTATCTCGATGTAAATAGTCAGTTCTGATTTTGGGGTTTTTCCCCATCACAACAGGTGACATATGGGATTAGATCCCGTTGACCTGGCCTAAAATGACCATTGCTGTTGACAGGCCGTTAAACACCATCAGTCAAATTTATATTCTGTATAAAGAATGACATGATTTACCAATAATAACAAAGTTAACCCATTCAACCCTATAACTATAACATGGAATCTTCCATTCTCACATTCAGGCCAAATGGTTAAGCAGTAAAGGAAAATTGGACCAGTCCATTTATCAAAAAAGGTTTTTTTTTTAAAGAAATGGAGATAATGATAGCAAACATTGCAGATCCTGATGAGACGGCTCGTTACAAGCCGGCTCATCACGATCTACACTGTTTGCCTCTGCCCTCTGAAGAGGGATGTAGGGTTGAAAGGGTTAAAGCAGCTAAATTGCTCATAATGCATATTTTCAGGAGGAAAATCAGGTTTGTCTTGTTTAGTGATCAAAATAATGTCTCTTGACAAATACAAGCTCATAAAGTGTCAATATTTATTAGCTGCTGGAAAACAGTCGAATAACAACAATATCTTATTGGGGTGCCACCCTAAGCTAATTGTTAATATTTAAATTGTCAATGCTCTAACTGTTCTGATTGGTCAATTTGAATCATAACAGTGAACTAACCAATCAATAGCAGCTGAACAACTGGATATGACAGCGGAATAGTAGCCTGCTTTGATAATCGTACCTTTAGTCAAAATAATGATTTAATAGACATAAGAAATATTGACAACTGGATATGAAACCAATATTTCTTACGTCTATTAAATCATTATTTTGACTAAGGGTATGATTACCACTATTATATCAAGTGATTCTGGTGTGGCGAGGACCTGTAGCCTATTTCATCAACATTGCAAAGTATACTTTAGTAGCAAAGTATACTTTGAGGGAGAAATTTTCAATTTTATGATACATTTATTTTTATTATACTGAATTTATTACATTATCACAGCCAAATTGGCTGTGATAATGTAATAAATTCAGTATAATAATTCTGCATACTTTTAATCATGAAATATATGCATCTGTTAGTTCTATATGAAATAATGCATTTCAGGAAAAATAAATTATTTCTCCCTCAAAGTATACTTTGCTAGTAAAATATTCTTTGCAATGTTGATGAAATAGGCTACGGGCATCAGATCAGGATTATTCTGATTTCAGGGCTGAATATATAGTTATTGTAAATATTCAGTTCTGATTTTGAGATTTTCCCCACATTTGTACATGTACTTGAAAATGTACCCGTACTTGTAAAGGTAATATATGGGATTTAGTACTAAACCCATCGACCGGCCTTATATGACCTTAGCTGTTGATAGGCAGTTAAACCCCAACAAACAAACAAACCACTATTATATATGGTCATATATATGTGGAATTGTTTTATTTATGAGAAAACATTACTAGCATGTCATATAAACTGAAATAAAGCTAACTAATAATAAATCTAAACAAAACATGTATGCCGCCGAGATTCAAACTCGCGAGCCTTGGGACATGTAACTACATGAAGTTATGTATTTCTTACTGCGCATGTACAAAGAAGGCAAACAGTAACAACTTGTGCATATTGTTACATTCATTACTGAGAACCTCGTATACATAAAAACAGTTAATATTTACACACCTAAATGGGTATGGGTGGTGATCGGGCGAATGAGACGGCGTAAATTAACGGTATGGGTTCCTCATAGGAATCACGATTTGCCTGGTTTGGCCCTCAGGTATGTTTTTATCTTTGGCTCTTTAGTTACGTGGGAGTTGAATTGGGTTATTGCCCATTATAAAAGTAGTAAGACTATTACTGATCCTATTGCTTTTGGGAGGGGCCAAGTGATTCTGGTGTGGCGAGGACCTGGCATCAGATCAGCATTATTCTGATTTCAGGGCTGACTATATAGTTTTGTTATTGTAAATATTCAGTTCTGATTTTGGGATCCCCCCCCTATTTGTACATGTACTTGAACATGTACATGTACTTCTGCAGGTAATATATGGGATTTAATACTAAACCCATTGACCCGGTCTTAAATGACCTTAGCTGTTGATAGGCCGTTAAACCCCAACAAACAAACAGACACCTAGATGGGTAAATATAGTGACAGTAACGTGGTCACACTGATGCAAGTTTGCCGCAATTTTTGCATGAAAGATAATTCTGTATACAGATTGAAAAAATTGGCGAAACAACCATTACCTTGTTTTATGGAAGACAATATACTTTCAGCATGATAATAATAAGTGTGTTTCATTCCTCATTAGACAAAAAATGTAATATCTACCTTTAACAACCATCTATAATTTCATTTTGTGGCATACCCATGCGGCCCACATGCCCAAAGTAGGCTATTTATTATTCCGGTGTCCGAATCTTCGATAAAGTATGTAATTGTCACATGTGTCTACAACACGTTGAGACATTAACTTCAAACTTGGTATACATCTTAACCATCTACATTTTCATAGTGTGATAATTCCAGCACAAAAATATTTACACAATTCCCGTAGCAAGTCTCTGTCCAAAATTTACATCCCAGTAAACTCCCATGCTGAAACACTTTCCGTAACCGTGAGGCGCAGTTAAAATAATTCTGAAGAAAACGGAAAATAAACACATTTTCTTGATGAATTTATTTCATATGCTGGAATTATAAGGAATGAAAGGCCTTTTTGTGGAATTTATCGGGGATATAAACTTGGAAAAGTCGCGGGAATACTGGACGAGGCCTTCCGGCCTTCCGGCCTTCGTCAAGTATTCCCGCGACTTTTCCAAGTTTAAACCCCGATAAATTCCACAAAAAGGCCATTCATTCCTACAATGATATTCATATAATTATGACCTAATTATTCAAAAGAGGCACTGGCTTCAGGGCCGCCACTGCATGGGCAGAACAGTTTCAAAGCATACCCTGCACCTTGTTGTGATAATATTGAGTCCTAGAATCAACGTAACTATTAATATTCAGGCCTGTAAGCAGGAATTATTTTAGGGGGGTGCGTTATCGACGGCGCGAAGGGCTAAACAATGTTTTTGCACACCCACGAACAGATCATCGGCAGATTAACCCTTTCACCCCTAAGTAACTGGAATGGATTTTGATTTGTTAATTTTGATCTAAATCGTCACAAACTGATTTTCAGACCAGTCCATTTATGAACATGGGGTGTTTTTGTTCTCAAAATGATGAAAATTAATTGCAAAAAGTGCAGATCCTGATGAGACGGCTCGTTACGAGCCGGCTCATCTGGATCTACACTGTTTGCCAATACCACTATGCAGGCCTGCGGGTTAAGAGTGAAAGGGTTGAGGGGGGTGCGTACGCACGCGTCGCACCCCCTCTGCGTACTGGCCTGATATTGCTGTACCATTACAAATCTGGCGATTGCAACCTCTTCCACCTTTCTGGACATACTGAGTCATACATGTAAATATGAACCTCTGAATTCTTTATTTCTGTCCTCATGTTGGTTATAGTGGCATTGTTTTTATACGTCGGTTTAAAAACACGGCGTGTTATGTATTCATGCTGTACGGGCGGGCAGGCATAGCTTGTCCAAGCAATAACTAGAGTTCTAATTGGCGGATCGTACCCAAATTCAGCATAAATGTTTGTCACGGCAAGAGGAAGAATTTCATTGATTAAAAATATAAATTGATGAGTTATCTCCCCTAGGCAGGCATTTTGTTTTTGTCTTGTTCACTTTACTGACAATGCCTCGACGGGTGTATATTGTGATCTCCGGCACTCTTGTTACTAACTTGTTTCCTCGCTTTTCATTCACATGAGACACAGTGCCTTTAACATGAACATTTATATTAGGACTTGTTAATATTTGCTTAAGTGACAAATGCTGTTCCTGTCTTGAACCTTTTATTAGAAATGTTGCAACTATAAACATGTCTGCTGTTGGTTTGTCGGGAGTATGTGATGAATAAAATTAACAATGGCATTCATCTCTACTGAAATCCCGATCTACCTGCTTTGACCCTCAGGTACTATCTTGGTTCCTTGTACTTGAGAGTTGAATCTGGTTATGCCCATTATAAGAGTAGTATGACTAGTACTAATCCTTATTACACTTGAGCAATGGGGCCAAATGATTCTGGTGGTGTTTGGAGCTGGCACCAGATCAGGTTATTCTGATTTCAGGGATGAATATATACTCAGTACAAAAAGTAATGGACCAGGCGATATTTTGTTATAGAGATGGGCCGTGCACAAACTTTATATCTTTTTCTTCACACACATGTAAAGATGAACCATTTCTGAAAATTCTTTCACAAGTATTTTTAGATAATTAATTTATGTTTTACCATTATTCCTGTACCATAGGACCAAATCTTGCAAATATAGTGATACATGTAGCACACTTGTTAGGTTCAGCACTGGTATTGAAGTTGACTTGTGTATTGTTTTTATCATAACTTTCTTATTATTTCACCGATGAAATAAAGCGCACAGAAAACGGAAACTTGTGTAGAACCAGTACCTGCTGGCCATTTCCTGATCTGATCAGCCAGTTCCCCAAACACTTCGACAAACTGAGTTCACTTTGACATGGAACGTTTTGACTTTCTTTTTTTCAACACTATGTTGAAGTGTTTGGGGTGTTTGGGCAACTGGCTCGACAAATCAGGAAATGGCAAACTGTCATGGATTCTACACAATTTTCCGCCTTCCGTGCGCTTTATTTCATCAAAATTGATGGAACAATAAGAAAGGTATGATAAAAACAATACACGAGTCGAACGTCAATACTAGCGCTGAGCCTAACCAGTATGTATACGAGATGCGTCCAGTCCCATATGATTCTCAGCGACTGTTTTTATGCCGTACCCCCGGTGGCGTCAGCGTCTGTCCGTCTGTCTGTCTGTCCGTCTTCAAATGTTAAGTTTTCGTGTTTTGCTCTGCTTCGCCTTACTATTTCTCCTACAGCCACATTCTTCTACCACATCCTTATCAGATGATACTCAATGCAAAATGCTATAGATCAGTGACCTTCATGTGACCGTGACCTACTTTCGTCGCGTAAATTACTTAGTCATTTTCAATCTTAAGTTTTTGTGTTTTGATCCGTTTCACCTCACCTTTCGCTCCTACATCCATCATATTTCTACAACAACTTTGTCTTATGATACTCAGTGCAAACTGCTGTATATCAGTGACCTTCATGTGACCTTGACCTACTTTTGTTTCTTAAATCACTTCTGTGGCCCGACACCCACCATATTTCTGCAACATGTTTATTGTATGATACTCAATGCAAACTGCTGTATATCAGTGACCTTCAAGTGACCTTGACCTGCCACACAGTCTAGACCAGCACCACCAGACGTGCTTCGTTGTCCTCTGATAACTCTTGTTTAGCTGTGTATCATGTTTTGGTCCGGATTTAGACAACATTCATACTGTATACATCAGGGCTTGGCCATGACAATGACAGTACTAGATTACTATATTTGATGTTTTGTAAATGGGCACCCATGGACATCATTATCTATTCTGCCTTAATAAAGTGCAAAGTTTGATCCACATTGAGTAGGCGTAAATAATGGGAGATACTGTCCAAAAATATTCTAATAAATTAGGCATCATAACATTTGCTAAGTACCTAATGTGTCCGTTAGATAGTGGGAGAAAAGTGTATGAATTGTGAATAATACTCTACTTTTGGATAGCATATGTACGCACCTATGAATTTTGCAAGAATTGAGGGTAGACCCCTGCTGACATCGGCAACATCTGAAGCATTCTTCTTTCTGGAATTATAAATTTAATTCACTGATTCCAGTTACACAAATGTTGATACATAATAATTTATATATTTTTTGGATATCGGTTCACTAGTTTGTATTGCCGTGCATCAATTATTGCCCTCGTCCATTACTTTTTGTACCGAGTATATAGTAAATACATGGTTAGTGCCGTCGAATGTAAACTATATTAGGTTGAGCCTTATACAGCTTTATTTGGGCGAGCTTTAGCGAGAGTTGTATCTCAATGTAAATGTTCAGTTCTGACTGTGGGATCTTACCCCATTGACAGGTGTACTACGGTATTCGACTCTGTTGGTCCGGCCTAAAATTACCATAGCTATTGACAGGCCATTAAACAACATCATTCAATCATAAAAATATATATCTTTTGCATATCTTACGAATAAACAATCACATGCATAGTACCTTTCTTTTTGCTATCTTTAACCTCCGGGAATATCCACTTACAATGCAGGCATTTAAAGTCTCATCATGCCCTCTCTTAGCAGGGAGGACGGTTGCATGTGAAGGGTAATTTAACTCTGGATTTCATCCTTTCCGGGGATACCATGTCACCCGGTTCAAACCTCATCTACATGTTTATTTTTGGCTTGTTTGTATTTGAGAGTTGAATCACTCGGGTTATATCCCTATTTAGTAAAAGCATTAAGGCCATTATAAATGAATTGCTAGATTTTCATCCATTTTTTTTTCTTCAAAATCGGGGCGAGGGGTGAAATTTATTTATTTTTATTTTATATTGAAATTTGCTAAATTTAATAGTAAAAAACAATAAATTAATTGCAAAATTTGAAATATATACAATTAAAAAAATATTCTGGCCTCAAAAAATAGGGTAGTTACCTGGGAGTTGAATTGGGTTATTGCCCATTATAAAAGTAGTACGATTATTACTTATCCTGCTGCTTTTGGGAGGGGCCAAGTGATTCTGGTGTGGCGAGGACCTGGCATCAGATCAGGATTATTCTGATTTCAGGGCTGAATATATAGTTTTGTTATTGTAAATATTCAGTTCTGATTTTGGGGCATTGGGCCAAATGATTCTGGTGTGCTGAGGATCTGGCACCTTATCAGGATATTCTCCCAATACAGGTGATGAGCAGGATTTGAACCCGTTGACCTGTCTGTACATGACCTTAGATGTTGAACAGATGTAAAACCTCATCCAATCCAATCATCATGTCCCCTTGCTGGACACTCGTTATTAAGAGCATAATTACTATACATTGGTCCAAAATGTGTCTGCATGACACACCATACAGTCTACACTCGTTACATGAAGCCTATTAAGTCAAACTACTGATAAATCGGTCAAATTGTTGGTCCCAAGTACACGTGTTCCTATATAATGACTCATTTGCTCAAATTTTCGTTAATTCAACATATTTCCTTGGTACCATGGACGTAAGTAAACGAGTGTAGACTGTATATGACAGAATTTCACCATTATGTGATAATGTGTGTGGATTCTAATGAAGGATGAGTGTGCATATCTTAGTGAAGGCCAGCCTTACTGAGATTCACAGCGAGATCCAATTATATATGAGGCTAAGTGAATTTGGTATGGTGTACTCAATCTAATGGAGAATGGGAGAGCATGCATATCGTAATGGTGAAGTCCATCCTTATCGGCATTCACACATGGTCTGATAGTCTAGGATTTTTCTCTGACAATTAGATCGGTTTTATGTTGTGCCAAGTAATCTTGGTGGGGTAAGGGCACCAGATCAGGATATTTTGTTTTCAATGCTGAAAGGATATTGTAATCTCAGTGCACACCCGTGGGTCCATGGGTGAAGCCGTTTCAGATTTGTTAAAATGGAGGTCGTCGCTAATCCAAGATGGCTGTTATCTAAAAATAGCACAAATGTTTAAAACATCTTCCCACGAATCAACGGGAGGAGGCTGGTTGAGATGGCGGAAATTTAACGGTGTAATTCATCCCTTACGGAATTCCGATCTACCAGTAGCCCATTTCATCAACATTGCAAAGCATACTTTCCTAGCAAAGTATACTTTGAGGGAGAAATTTTCAATTTTATGATAAATTTATTAATTTTTATTATACTGAATTTATTACATTATCAAAGCCAATTTGGCTGTGATAAAGTAATAAATTCAGTATAATAATTCTGCATACTTTTAATCATGAAATATATGCATTTGTTAGTTCTGTATGAAATAATGCTTTTCAGGAAAAATAAATGATTACTCCCTCAAAGTATACTTTGCTAGTAAAGTATACTTTGCAATGTTGATGAAATAGGCTACTGGTTTGGCCCTCAGATATTATTTTGGCTCCTTGTATTTGAGAGATGAATCCGGTTATACCCATTATAAGACTAGTAGAATTAGTACTAATCTGCTACTCTTCGGGAAGGGGCTAAGTGACTCTGGTGTGGTGAGGACCTGACACCAGGTCAGGATATTCTAATTTCAGGGCTGAATATAATTACATGTATCTCGATGGAAATACTCAGTTCTGATTTTGGGATTTCCCCCCATCACAACAGGTGATACATGGGATTCGAGCCTGTGGACCCGGCCTAAAATGACCATAGATGTTGACAGGCCGTTAAACACCAATAATGAATCGATCTCACGAATCACCAGACCGAATGTGACGAAACTTGGCAGAAATTATCAATGTACAATGCTCTTGCAAAGTTGTTAAAATGGAGACCCTGGTGACAAAAATGGGCATGGCCCGGGGGTCAAATAGGGGTTAAATTTCATTTTTGATAGAATATAGCCATGTCGTGTATCAAATCGAAGATATCGACAAGACGATCGCTGTGGTGATTTTTTTGGCCGAAATCGGATAATTACGTCATCCATGATCGCCGCCAAAAGGTCCATTTATTCGAGATTTTGAACGTCATATATAGTGGGCAGTATCACATTTTTGACGACATTTCGTCTTATTTATCTCGTCCTGACTGGATAATATCTGGTTAAGACGATATTTGCAGATGTTGTGGAAATATATTGGTCTGATCACAACATCATATATTGTATGTTGGATGCTCACTCAGTTTAATTAAATGTCAAATGTTGATTTCTGATATAAATCCGACATAATTATACTGAACAAAATAAGTGTAGCATTGTACTACAGTAGCCCAACAGTTCTGCTGTTGCGTAGAAAAGTTTGTAAACTTAATTAAAATCCTTCACATGCCATTTCTGAACATCTGTGGACCTTTTTAAGAAGTCGAGAAACACAACGTCGGTATAGATATAGAATAGTAGGTTAGTGCCGTGAATGGGAAAAAATATCCGGCAAGGCTCAATAATTTCTTTATTTCTCATCAGAAGTATATGTTGTGACCACTCATTTGAACCGTCTCGCCGAGACGGTCCAAATGAGTGGTCACAACATATATTTTGGTTCAGAAATAAGGAAAATAGATAGAGAATAGTAGGTTAGTGCCGTGAATGGGAAAACATATCTGGCAAGGCTCAGGAAACGGGATGGGCGAGGCTCTGGCGAGCACATCCCGTTTCCATGCCGCGCCAGATATGTTTTCCCATTCACGGCACTAACCTACTATTCTATTTATCCCGTCAACACCTACAAATGGCTGTAAAATGCAAAAATAGTATTGACTGGATATCAAAAATGTTTCACGGCACCGTGTTTCACGGCACATACGCACTGTGTTGACGGGATAAAATGCCAACGTGCAGCATAGGGGTGCACATGGAAAAGTCACAGACACGTTTGGATATTAATGGGTCCACAGTTTGAGATATGCCAGTTCATGAAATAAGTTGGTGCAAAATGTAGTTATATTACGCCGTGGGCACCTACTATTTGGATGGGGTGCGTTGAAATAAAAAAGTTTGAACTAAACAGTGTTGTCTCACATTATTGATGTTACCACCTACACAAACAAAAAACATACTTTTATGAATGTCATTTATATAAGTGTGAACGATGGAAAATATTGGTGGTTTGCAGTCAATGCAGTTATTTAATGTTTATAACCCTTTCAACAGAGCTCTGTACTGGAGTTAGCAAACGGTGTAGAGCTGACTTGTAACGAACGGTCTCATCGGGATATGCACTGTTTGTGACAATTTTCCATTTCCCCCCCCTCCAAAACAGTGAAAATCTTCAATATTTGTCTGGAAATAGCAACCCATTTATGAATACTTGAATAGGCGGAACTATAACATTGAAGATGCCATTCCCATTACTTAGCGGTGAAAGGGATGAGTTATGATATTTGCCTGACAAAATAAATGCTGTAAAGGCAAAATAATTATGCAATGTTTTCATTTGAATAGCTGCGGATAATGTCTAGAGCTTTTAAATAAACGTCAATTCCAAAGTTTGTTGAAACCCATGTCGAGGGCACGTCATATTCTTGTTTCTGTTGACACTGTTCACTGATAATACGTCTCCCCGATGCTATGATTGGCCTTTCTCCTTCAGGAGGCATGTCATTAGTAACATTAACCAATCCTTCTACACCATAATCTTCCAAGTCGGACGTTGATATACCAATGGGATTTTGAAGCTGACCAGCAAACCATAGGGTACGTGGTGACGATTCTATTGTTCGCATCCTGTGGCCTGCCCATGCTTCTCTCCAGATCTGTAGTTTCTCATTTATTTTGGGCATGAATGTGTGGTGTAAAGCGGCAATATGATTCTCATTTAACGAGTCCAATATACTTTCATCCTCCATGAAGTAGAACAAAGCATAATAATATGAGAGCACCCCAACATAGACATCACGCCAAAGTCTTTCTATGCGCTGATTATGCACACTCTTGCCTGTAATCATACTTCCTCGGCCACTTCCTTTCTTTGCTACCATGTAGTCGGCTACTGCAATATTTTCCATTCCTTTGTCAGACCTAACTCTTTCTGGAAGACCATAGTTGTCAACGCCAGTAAGAAAGCAATTAAGTATCGTTCCAGCTGTATGTTGTCAGTCCAGTACAAAAGTGTAACAAGTCTACTAAAACAATCGATCCCGCCAGCAACTATCAGCCGCCAACGAATAAGTTTATGATTAGTGTCAATGTGCCAAAGGTGATTTGGTCCTTGAACATTGTAGACACGTCGATGTAAATGTCCTTTCTTTCTTTCTTTCACTCCCATTTCATCAAGGCGATGCATGCTGTCCCTAATTCTTTGCCGCTGCACAATCATGCCTTTTTGCTTAATAATTTGCGCAATAATACTTTCACCACTGGATGGAAACTCGTCTATTATTTTTCCCATGTGAAAATCGAGTTCACTATCATCGATACTGGAGAAGTTTTGTTTTGAGAGACCATATCTTTGCATTCGTCGATAAACGGTCCTTTCCGACACAGATAGCAGTTTGGCAATATCTGACATAATAAATCCTTCCTCAATAAGAGTTTGTAAAATTAGTTTTGGCTTGACAAACATCGGCGGACCACACTCACTCCTGGAAAAAGGTGGCTTATTGGAACCATACTTTGTACACTCAATGCGTAATTGTATCATGTCTTCTTTTCTTGACAGACCCAGTTGTCTCATATCTTGCTCTGTGAGAAGAGTGACAATATCTGGAGTAATATCTTCATTAATGAAATTGGCAACAATTTCATCCAACCCAATCTTTTTAAGGACATGCGCCATTGCATTTGCAGAATCTTCCATTGTCACAGAACAATTAACTGACTAGTATTCAGCTAAAGATGTCATTCATCCTCTTTTAAAAGATTAAATAACTTATACATACAAGTAGCAGACAATTATATTGTGAGAACGTATCATTCAGTGTTATGCCAAACAAAGCACCATCCATAGACATACATTGTGGCCAAAAGTCGCAAAATCTGTGAAGCGGTTTATAAATGAAAAATGTTACTAGCGAACGTATGTACGTATGCACGCACGCACATGATCTAACGCTATATCCCCTCTTGCCTATAGATCGACGAAGGGACAATTACAAATGGATTCCCTCAAATTATTTAAAAATATGTGTTTACGGAAATTATGAGGCTACTTAATTATGTAGGCCTACTTGGTGCTGGTGTCTTACAAGGGACCTCATCGTTGGCACACCTCTGATATAGTTACAAGAATTGCAACCCTAACTGACACATAACATGGGCAAGTACGCAGGTCCACCTCTGATACTGATACTGATAGTAGGGCATGGGTGATGTTGTCTTTAGAGGGACCCCCACTGGCGCCTATCAGAAGGAAATGTTTCATGGATTATGATTGGTCTAGGCGCTAATCCAGAGAGGCGCCGACGGTAAGGTCCTTCATAAGACACCAGCACAGGTCTACTAATATGGCATGTTCCCAGGACTAAGTGAGCGCCTAGACCAATCACACTCCATGAAACAGTTCTTTCCGATGAGCGCCTGTGTGGAGGTCCCTCAAAAAGACATTATCACCCATTTAGTCGCATGTATATGCATGAGTATAATTTTAACAAAACATCAATGAGATACCACCTGTTCTTCCTATTGTTGTTGTTTTTGTTGTTGTAGAAATTGGGATGTGTATAGTACAGTACACAACACCGATTATTGACACAAGCCAAGGACGAGTTGACATAACGTAACATCAAATGAACAGAAGACAAATATTAAACCACATAACGAAATGATGATTTGACGTAAGATACTTATGAGCTGATATAAGATAGAGACACACTGGCGTAATATAAATACGAACTGGCATAAGATAAATATGATGTGACATAATATAAAGACTAACTGGTATACGATACATACGAACTGATATAAGATAAGTGCGAAGTGACATAAGATAAAGGCGATTTGACATAATATAAATACAAACTGACATAATGTAAGGGCGAACTGACATAAGATAAAGACGAATTGACATAAGATAAAGATGAATCCACATAAGATAAATACGAATCCACATACTATAAATACGAATCCACATACTATAAAAACGAATTGACATAAGATAAATACGAATACACATAAGATAAAGACGAACATAATATAAAGACGAATTGACATACTATAAAGATGAATCGATATAAGATAAATACGAATCCACATAATATAAAGACGAAATGACATAAGATAAATGCGATTTGACATAATATAAATATAAACTCACATAATGTAAGGGCGAACTGACATAAGATAAAGACACATCCACATAATATAAAGATGAATACACATAAGCTAAATACGAATCCACATAATATAAAGATGAATCGACATAAGATAAAGACGAATTGGCATAAGATAAAGAGGAATTGACATAAGATAAAGATGAATCGACATAAGATAAAGACGAATTGACATACGATAAAGATGAATTCACATAAAATAAATACGAATCCACATAATAGAAAGATGAATCCACATAAGATAATGACGAATCGACATAAGATAAATACGAATCCACATAATATAAAGACGAATTGACATAATATAAAGACGAATCCACATAAGATAAATACGAATCCCCATAAAATAAATACGAATTGATATAAGATAAAGATGAATCGACATAAGATAAATACAAATCCACATAAGATAAAGATGAATACACATAAAATAAATACGATTCCACATAAGATGAAGATGAATCCATATAAAATGAAGATGAATCCACATAAGATAACAATATTAGTTCAGTTAAGGCAGTCATGGCGTTCCATATGTGTATGTGTGTTTTTTATTTATCTCGTGGCCACGGCATACACAAAAAAACACTCGTTTCCAAACACATCTAAATGATGATTGTGATTATTACTATTTAGCTAAATAAACTTAAAACAATACATAAATTATCGCGTGGCCAAGTTTTTTATGCCCCCGCCACCGAATGGTGAGGGGGGCATATAGTGTTACCGGCGTCCGTACGTACGTAACGTACGTACGTACGTCCCGAAACCATAACGATCGGGTAAATGGCTTATAATTTCTGTTTCCACATTCGTCCCGCCCCCGCTAAGCCCAGGGTCAAGGTCACAGACTTGGTGCGTTCGAAACCTTAACGCTCGGGTAAATGGCTTATACTTTCTGTTTCCTTGCTCGGATCTGCTTCACATTTCACACGCATTGCTCCAATGGTCCTCTACCGCCCTGTGACAAATCCACATTCGTCCCACCCCCGCTAAGCCCAGGGTCAAGGTTACAGACTTGGTGCGTTCGAAACCTTAATGCTCTGGTAAATTGCTTATATTTTCTGTTTCTTTGCTCGGATCTGCTTCATATTTCACACACACAGTGCTCCAATGGTCCTCTACCGTCCTGTGACAAATTCACATTCGTCCCGCTCCCGCTAAGCCCAGGGTCAATGTCACATACTTAGCGCGTTCGAAACCTTAACGCTCGGGTAAATGGCTTATAATTTATGTTTCATTGATCGGATCTGCTTCACATTTCAAACACGCATTACTTCAATGCTCCTATACAGCCCTGTGACAAATCCACTTTCATCCCGCCCCCGCTAAGGCCAGGGTCAAGGTCACAAACTTGGTGCGTTCGAAACCTTAACGCTTGGGTAAATGGCTTATAATTTCTGTTTCCTTGCTCGGATCTGCTTCATATTTCACACACACATTGCTCCAATAGTCCTCTAACGCCCTGTGACAAATCCACATTCGTTCCGCCCCCGCTAAGCCCAGGGTAAAGGTCACATATTTGGTGCGTTCGAAACATTAACGCTCTGGTAAATGGCTTATAATTTCTGTTTCTTTGCTCCGATCTGCTTCACATTTTACACACGCATTGCTCCAATGGTCCTCTACCGCCCTGTGAGAAATCCACATTCGTCCCACCCCCGTTAAGCCAAGGGTCAAGGTCACAGACTTGGTGCGTTCGAAACCTTAACGCTCCGGTAAATGGCTTATAATTTGTGTTTCCTTGCTCCGATCTGCTTCACATTTCACAAACGCATTTCTCCAATGCGCCTCTACCGCCCTGTGACAAATCCACATTGGTCCCGCCCCCCGATAAGCCCAGGGTCAAGGTCACAGACTTGGTGCGTTCGAAACCTTAACGCTCGGGTAAATGGCTTATAATTTATGTTTCCTTGCTCGGATCTGCTTCACATTTCACACACACATTGCTCCAATGGTCCTCTAACGCCCTGTGACAAATCCACATTCGTTCCGCCCCCACTAAGCCCAGGGTCAAGGTCACAGACTTGGTGCGTTCGAAACCTTAATGCTCGGGTAAATGGCTTATAATATATGTTTCCTCGCTCTGATCTGCTTAACATTTCACACACGCATTGCTCCAATGCTCCTCTACCGCCCTGTGACAAATCCACATTCGTCCCGCCCCCCGCTAAGCCCAGGGTCAAGGTCACAGACTTGGTGCGTTCGAAACCTTAACGCTCTGGTAAATGGCTTATAATTTATGTTTCCTTGCTCGGATCTGCTTCACATTTCACACACACATTGCTCCAATGATCCTCTAACGTCCTGTGACAAATCCACATTCGTTCCGCCCCCACTAAGCCCAGGGTCAAGGTCACATACTTGGTGCGTTCGAAACCTTAACGCTCGGGTAAATGGCTTATAATATCTGTTTCCTCGCTCCGATCTGCTTAACATTTCACACACGCATTGCTCCAATGCTCCTCTACCGCCCTGTGACAAATCCACATTCGTCCCTCCCCCCCGCTAAGCCCAGGGTCAAGGTCACAGACTTGGTGCGTTCGAAACCTTAACGCTCTGGTAAATGGCTTATAATTTCTGTTTCTTTGCTCGGATTTGCTTCACATTTTACTCACGCATTTCGCCAATGGTCCTCTACCGCCCTGTGACAAATCCACATTCGTCCCGCCCACGCTAAGCCCTGGGTCAAGCTCACAGACTTGGTGCATTCGAAACCTTAACGCTCGGGTAAATGGCTTATAATCAAATATGCCTCGTTTTCTTTGGTTGCCAACGGGGGCATTCGTGTGCCGATAGGCCACATTTGTAGTATTCATTTATTTATGTGTGTTTTTATTTACAAAATAAATAAATAAGCACACATGTCCCTTGCATGCTTCCGTAGTGGTGCGATATTGCCCGCAGCCCGCCTATTTCAGCTGCTGCGTGATTAATATACCGAGGACGCGTTTAGACAACGACTTATCTAGGGGCGACTGTGTTTGTTTCTAATTGAATTAAGTTTCCTGTAAACAAATTCAATTGAAGCGTAACGTGCACCCGGTTTGCTGGAAATTGATCAAACTGTATTTTAGTACAATGCCTGTATGTGCAAATTACATTAATGATGAACTAGAATAGGAAACGATAGTTTAATTTATAACATAATTGTAACCCTAATTATACATATAAGTCGCCTGTAAGAAATTGAGGATTGTTAAAATAAATGAAAATATATACTTCAAAAAATAATTAGCGTTTTCATATTACAAGGTACAATTATACCAAGCCAAATTCTCTCACCTGCCTATCGTGGGTGGCAGGTGCCAGGGAGTATGTGATGGGTAATTTAACGAGACTGGAGACCTGGGGCCCGTTTCACTTCGTACGAATAAAATGTTCGTAAGTGCAAAATTATGATAGTCTGTAAATTTCACATTAACAGAGTTTTCTTGTAAAAGATTATTGGATTATTGGATTCACATTTATTGAGCATAGGCTGCATATGCAGCCTATGCTCAATAAATGTAAATCCATCAATTGAACTTTACAGACGATCCTATATTTGCACTTGCGAACATTTTAGTCGTAGGAAGTTTGTGAAACGGGCCCCTGGTTTGGCCCTCACATACGTCTTTGGCATTTTGTATGTGACAGTTGAATCTGGTTATACCCCTATGTGATCGTAATCGTATTTTAGGGGAAGGGGCCAAGTGACTTTGGTGTGGTATGGACCTGGCACCAGGTCAGGTTATTCTAATTTCAGGGCTGAATATATTTTAAATATATTATATTAAATATTCCGTTCTGATTTTGGGACCCCCCCCCCCCAATGCAGCAGGTTAAAACGGGATCGAACCCGTTTGCCCGGCCTTAGTTGTTGATAGGCCGTTAAGCACCAATACACAAACAAACTCACCTGCCTATCAACGTTTCTGATCGAATCTCCTTAGATATAACACATGTTAGTGGGAATATGATCACATAAAATGGGCGATTTATTAATACAAAATATATGTCGATGACTGCATGAAGTGAACACCCACACATTGGGCATTAGACATCACCTGCGACACAGTCACGTTATCCCTTTCACCCCTAAGTAACTGAATGGGCTGCGATATGTTAATTTTGCAACCAATCCAATCATCGCAAAATGATGTTCAGGCTATTCCATTTATAAAAAGAGGGTATTTGTTGTTTTCAAAAATATGAAAATTACTTTCAAACAGTACGATCCGGCTCATCTGGATCTGCACTGTCTGCATAAACCGCTATAGCGGGCTTTCGGGTTCAAAGGGTTAAAGGGCAGGTACGCGACCTTTCCTCTTTTTGTCTGAATTCAGACTTATTGTTCACAATTTGAAATTATTTCGAAATGTTTCAGATGCTGTCTGATATGCTCAACTTTTATACTCTTGTAAGGGCAGTCGGGGGTTTCAGCCTCTTTTCAGATAATTTCCCCGTGGATGGTTAAAAAATGTCAACGGCTGAAAATGTGTTGAAAAGTGGGCTTGAAAACGACGTCAAAACTACATTAACATACTTGCACAATACTTGACCAGGTTCTGAAAGCATGCAGTGTCTGCAACATCTGTGTCATATTTTACGGGTGGATGGCAGGTGGGAGCATGCGATGGGTAATTTAACGATCGGGGTTCTTCCTTACCGGAATCCCGATCAGGGACCTGGTTTGACCCTCACGTCTTTGGCACTTTTGTATGTAGTTTTGATTATTTGTAATCTTATTACTTTTAGGGAAAGGGGCCAAGTGGCTTTGGTGTGGTATGGACCTGTAACCAGGTCAGGTTAGTTTATTTCAGGGCTGAATATATTCTTTTTCAATGTAAATATTCCCTTCCGATATTTGTGATTCCCCCAAGCATTGGGCAGCAGGTTAAATACGCCATCGAACCCATTGGCACGGCGTTAAATGAAACTAGCCGTTGATAGGCCGTTAAACATCAATAAACAAGCAAAAAAAATTTTACGGACTACTATTGCCCACAGCGTGCATGAATATATGCTTGATTTAGAGCGGTTAAGCACAATGGCCCATTCTTGTAATTTGAGGCAGATATTGACAGCGTATGGTGCGTGTAGGTGCAAACCATGAGTTACTGCTGTGAACTAAGTGGCCGCATCAAGCCGACTGATTCCTTTAATTCGAATTACACTGGCGCTGGATTCACGCCGGCGTGATATGTTTCACGTCGGAAAATGCACCGGTTTCCTGACGAGATGTTACGTATAGCTATCGCATAAACTCATCTACGAGCCGTGACCTATATTATCAATCGGCTATCATGGGACTTTGCCGATCTATGTAGATCTCGCACGAAGGTCAAATCATATCGTTTCTATGTTAAGCGTCCAGCCGGTTGACCAGAACCTACCTACGTATCCGGCAAAAACAAACAAGGCATTGAAAAACAAATTAAGGTAAATTTATATTAAAAACTTCCGCAACCCTTTGCAGGGTTGAGGAAGTTTTTAGCATAAATTTAAATTTCAGCCGGCAAACTTTAGGAAAAAATAATAAAATACTCTTATTAAACTTTCTAAGTGGACATTCATGAGCGGATTTAATACTTGGACCAAGTCCCCCATTCAGTTTTCATATTAGTTCACCAGTAAAACAGCATACATATTGTGTTTGGTTTTTCACAGAACCACTTGCCGAACTACACCCACGCGGACGCTTAACAGAAAAGGGACTTGACATGGCCTAATGCATCGGCCACACGAGGCTCCCAGGCAGTTTACGGGCCCCGTAATGGCCAAAAAAAACCTGAGAACCCGTGGGTAATCGCACGACATGCCCGGCGAGCCTGAACGGTTTTGTCGAAGATTTCCGGACCCTGACGGGCGCCGTATGGCGCATGTAGAACTTTTAGACACGGGTTCCTTACAGTTATATTTGGTCCTATGGGCCACACATCGTAGACCGCTCGTTGACCACCCGAATGCATGTGACCATAGCATCACGGGTGTGTCATTTTGTACGGACTTCCCAAGGCCCACCGGTACGGCTCCCCACGTTCTTCGGGCCCGGGACTCCCCGTACGTCTCGTCTGACCTTAGCATTAGCAACCCGATACTAGAAACACGACATATTGGTGTTTATTGAGTACTAACGGTACATCTAGCGATGCGAACACATTGAATGTCTGTGTCTCGCTCCCATTGAACATTGTCTTATTCCGCGCATTAACTCAATCTTACGCATGCGTACTCGTACTACTACACCACCACCTGCGCTAATCTTGTCAACATTTGAATTTATTTTTAATTCAAGAATATTGTGCTTGAAATCGAGCAGTTTAATTGACGGAGCCTGAGCTGTGCTACATCTCAGGCTTAGTCAATTAAACTGCTTGATTGCGTGTTGAGATTGCCAACAGAATGTTGGCAAGATTATAGCGCAGTCGGCTGTGTATATGTGACCCCGTTCCGCGACAAATATTGGATTAAAGTGACTATGTCTCAGACGATGTCTTATATATCCATTATGCGATTATTATCCATTGATTCAAACTATTTGTATAATACTGAAATTAACTGGCGTTTAGTTTCGAACGCTCGTTATTTGTCAGTAAGGCCACTATAAAATAAATGCTAGATTCTCATCGACGCCCGCCCCGAGAATTAAGGCCCGCCCCGATTTTTATTATTGGCAATACTATTTGTTTTATCCCGTCAACACAGTGCGTATGTGCCGTGAAACACGGTGACGTGAAACATTTTTGATATCCAGTCAATACTATTTTTGCATTTTACAGCCATTTGTAGGTGTTGACGGGATAAATAGAATAGTAGGTTAGTGCCGTGAATGGAAAAAAATATCTGGCGCGGCACGGAAACGGGATGTGCTCGGCAGAGCCTCGCCCATCCCGTTTTCTGAGCCTTGCCAGATATGTTTTCCCATTCACGGCACTAACCTACTATTCTCTATCTATTTTCCTTATTTCTGAACCAAAATATATGTTGTGACCACTCATTTGAACTCATTTGAACCGTCTCGGCGAGACGGTTCAAATGAGTGGTCACAACATATACTTCTGATGAGAAATAAAGAAATTATTGAGCCTTGCCGGATATTTCTTCCCCTTCACGGCACTAACCTACTATTCTCTATTTATTGTCAATACGTGGTGGTTGGTTGGGAGCATTGCGATGGGTAATTACATATTTTCAGTGAGAAAGAAGAAAGACATTGATGACTTGTCATTTGCTATTAAGTTAAAGAGTATAGCCGTTATTTTCATTCCAAGCATACAACGAGTTAACACAAACAATGGTCGATTGTCGGTATTTCCGATATCCTGAAAATATAAAATAAAACAAAATTTGAAGAAAGAAATGGAGGAGAATCCAGCTTTTATTTTATAATGGTAATATAAACATGTTTTACTAATCCCCGGTTTTTCACAGGCTATTGATAGGTACAATTGGGCTCAGAAATAAGATACATAGAGAATAGTAGGTCAGTGCCGTCAATGGGAAAACATATCTGGCAAGGCTCAGGAAACGGGATGGGCTCGGCTCTGCCGAGCACATCGCGTTTCCGTGCCGCGCCATATGTTTTCCCATTCACGGCACTAACCTACTATTCTATTTATCCCGTCAACAGCTACACATGGCTGTAAAATGCGAACATATAACCCCAGCCACCGCACA
Organism: Conchocele bisecta; assembly: GCA_029237695.1. NCBI lineage: Eukaryota > Metazoa > Mollusca > Bivalvia > Lucinida > Thyasiridae > Conchocele > Conchocele bisecta. The sequence goes on from CM055273.1 coordinate 48,394,856, forward strand.
TATTCATACGCAGTGATTAGGTCGTATTGACAGAATATCAAAAAAGTTTCATGACACCGTGTTTCACGGCACATGCGCACTGTGTTGACGGGATAACAATATACAATTAAACTATTATTTACTAAAATCTGTGTCATCACCTTCCTGGCATGTCTTATGCTTGACAGTTTTATCAGGCAAGGCTAGGAAACGCGGAGGAATTCCGAGGCAGCGCCTGATAAACTTGATAGCAAATGACACTATCGCGTTATTCTATTTACAGTGGAACCTCTCTAAACCGGACACCCTGGGGACATCCCAGGGTGTCCGGCTTAGAGAGGCTCCACTGTGAAGCATGCACATAACTACTTCAAGACACACGTGGGTGCTTTGCGAACATGAACAGACATTATCATCGGAGATAAATGGAAACGAAATATATCAATTTAGCACAACTAACTTGTGTCTGTGTTCGGTTTAGAGTGGTTCCACTGTATCAGATGTTTGGCTACATAAATGTATCCCCCGGACGAAAGTCGGGGGATATCATGGATTTAACATAGAACATCGTCCGCGGCCGTCACCGCAGACACTTCTTGTCCGGAGCATAACTCGAATACCCTTTGGAATATGTCAGTGCAACTTCGCACATGCATATATCACGATCCTAAGGTGTATAGTGCGCAATAATGACAACGCTTGCCTCTCTAATATTCGAGTGACGTGTATCTCCATTTGCTTTTTCGCATACTGATTTCTTGTCAGGAGCATCACTCGAAAACCCTTTGAAATATGTTCATGAAACTTCAAACATGCATAGATCACGATCCAATTGTTTGTCGTGTGTAAGAATGACAAAATCTTGTGTTAATAATTTTCAAGTTTTCTCCCGTTATTTTTTGGGCACTGATTTCTTGTCCGGAGCATATAGCGAATGCCCTTTATAATATTTTCATCAAACTTCACACATGCATAGACTACGACCCATAGGTGTGTCGAGCGCAAGAATGGTAACTCTTCCCTCACGAATTTTCGAGTTGTCTCCCTTTGTTTTTTTCGCGGACTGATTTCTTGTCCGGAGCATCACTCGAACACCCTTTGGAATATGTTCATAAAACTTCACACATGCATATACCACGATCCAAGAGTGTGTCGTGTGCAAGAATGACAACCCTTGCATTACTAATTGTTGAGTTATCTCCCTTATATGTTTTTGCACATAATATGTGCAAAAAAATAGAAGGGAGATAACTCAACAATATGCATATTATGCATATTAAAATACATATTATGTCTTGTCTGGAGCATATCACAAATATCCTTTGGAAATTGTTCATGAAACTTCGCACATGCATAGACTACGACCAATAGGTGTGTCGGGCGCAATAATGACAACTATTGCCTCACACATTTTCGAGCTATCTCAGTTTTTATTTCGCGCACTGATTTATTGTCCATTGCATAACTCATACTGCATATGGAATATTTTCATGAAATTTAACTTATGCATAGGCCATGGTACAAAGGGGTGTCGCTCGTAAAAATGACAACCCTTACCTCACTAATTTTCGAGTTACTGCCCTTTGTTTTTGTTCGCACATTGAATTATTGTCTGGAGCATAACTCGAACACCCTTTAGAATATGTTCATGAAACTTCACACATGCATAGACCACGACCCATGAGTGTGTCACGTGCAAGAATGGCAACTCTTCCCTCACTAATTTTCGACTTATCTCCCTTTGTTTTTTCGCGCACTGATTTCTTATCCATGGCATAAACTCCAACACCCCGTTTGGAATATTTTCATGAAATTTAACATATACATAGGCCATGGCACAAAGGTGTGTCGCTCGCAAGAATGACAACTTTTGTCTCACTAATTTTCGAATTATCTTTCTTTGTTTTTTTCGCGCACTGAATTCTCGATAACTCGAATGCTCTTTGGAATATTTTCATGAAACGTCACGCATGCATAGACCACAACTCAAAGGTGCGTTGTACGCAAGAATTTTAACTCTTGTCTCATGAATGCTTGGTGTATCTTTCTTTGTTTTATTTTTCACGTACTGATTTCTTGCCCAGAGCATAACTCGAATACCCTTCGAAATATGTTCATAAAACTTCACACATGCATAGACCACAACTAAAATATGTGTGTTGCGCATAAGAATGACAACCCTTAACTCACTTATTCTTTAGTTATCTCCCTTTGATTTTTCATGCAGTGATTTCTTGTCTGGAGCATAATTCCAATACCCTTCGGAATATTTTCATGAAACTTCACACATGCATAGACCACGACCCAAAGGTGTGTTGCGCACAATAATGACTCTTGTCTCACTAACGTTTTAGTTATCTACCTTTGTATTTTCTCTGTTTGATTTCCTGTCAATCCAAAACTTGATTACTCATTGGAACATTTTCATAAACTATAACCAAAATGTGCGTCTCATGCAAGAACGACAAGTCTCACCTTACTAACATACTAGTTATGTCCCTTTATTATCCCCTCGCCGATGATCAAGATAGTTTGTCCATGTACGTACATGATGTACGTGCATATGTGCGTGCGTTAGTAACACGTTTCAAGTTTCCAATAATTTATTAAACGTTTCACCGATTTTGATAATATTTAGCCACAATATGTGTCTATGGATGGCATACTTTGTTTTGCATACGACCCACGTTGGACTGCCCAATGTCCAGGTCACTGATGACTTATGTTCACCTTGTTTGTAAGGCAAAACTGTTAACTTTTTTTTTATCAAGGCTGCCAGCGAGAGGTTTTACGTCGTGATAACGATGCCCTTGCTTTTTTTAGTGGCTGACTGTAGGCGGGCTCTGGGATTTACATGCGCGTTTGAACACTTTCTAGTACAGTTGAACCTCTCTAAGCCGGACACCAATGCAACCGCTGTGATCTTATTTTTGATGAGTTTCTTGGTCGTTTATCGCAGATGTTGATGAATGTTCATGAGTGTAAAGCGTGCCAATACATTTCAGAATTGTCATATGCCTGTTTTACAGTAGAACCTTTCTAAACCGGACACCCTGGGGATCTCCCAGGGTGTCCGGTTTAGAGAGATTCCACTGTAAAACAGGCATATGACAATTCTGGACACCCTGGGGATGTCACAGGGTGTCCGGTTTAGATATATTCCACTGTAAAACAGGCATATGACAATTCTGGACACCCTAGGGATGTCACAGGGTGTCCGGTTTAGATATATTCCACTGTAAAACAGGCATATGACAATTCTGGACACCCTGTGAATGTCACAGGGTGTCCGGTTTAGAGAGGTTTTACTGTATTAATCAGGTGTTGCATACATTGCATCTAGTATTTAATTATTTTTGACGGACTACTTTTGCATAGCCTGGCCAGTTTACAGCCCGTTATATCGGTGTGGCTTATCACGAGAGAGCGTGCCCGTGGTTTTAGAAGAATGGCGAGGATAAACCCGTCTTAATGCGAGAAGTATATGCCGATACCACGGGCATGAGGATTTACGCAAATACGTTTCGATTTCGGAGTTCTTTAATTATAATAATTAAAAACAAATACGTCCGCATCGTCATATTTTGCCGGTTTGAAACATTATTTATATGTTGTCTTATGGACCCGTTCTATACTTGATCATCGTTTGATTCAAGGATATTACTCGTTACTGTATTATATACGGCACATGGAGTGGCAAACTCGGCCATCTTTGTGTGTTCAAGCCATCAGCCACTTTCACCTCTTCTGGCGTTTGGCACAAAACGCAAAATATGAAGTAGAACATATGAAATAATGTTGTTTATCACATGTAGAAAAGCCAGAACAACGGACTCCTATCAATTATATTACACCAAATAGTAAGATATGTCAGTTTTCTGGACAGGATTGTGCCTGTGTTTTTATCAACATGAACCACCATTGTAGAAAATGTGTGCACAGTGTGTTACTTATACAAGCCCAACCACACAGCACATACCATATATACCTATCAAACCCAGTGACATGTAAGCAGTTACCCGAGTAGATTGTCCCTGGTGTCTACTCAGCTACTATGCGAGTAAATATGGCTTTACCTATGTGTAACGTGTACACTAGCATAGGCTGTGCATCAGATTGAAACGTTTGCACGTCAACATTTATTTTGAGATTGATAGGAAACATGCTCAGATATCTCGTCTTTCGTATAGTTTGCTGGCATAATATTTATAGCCGTTGTCATATCTCTCTCTGATGTATTGCACCAAATTTTATTTGGTTTACTGTCATATTATTTGCTGTATGTTTCAAACGCACGAAGTGGTGAAACTGTACGATGACTTGTACATACAAAGATGGCGGAGATGGCCATATACTCAAGCTACACTATAGTATAAAGTAACAAGACAATATTCACATATGTTATATTCATATATCACATAACTCTTAATGAATCAATTATCATTAAAGCCAACTGTATCTACCTATGACCTATACATTAAGTGAAGTTGAGCGTTGGCAACAAAATTTGCAGCATGTGCGGAATTAAATTCCCGCCGTGCTGTGAAAGTTTCACCAACGCTCGACTTCATTTACGAAGGTTATGGTATTTTATGGATTAACTTGCGAAATAACGGCGATGTGGTTGGCAGCGTACTCAAGGTGCATGATCACGTGGTTATAACAACAACAACGTCGCCCACTCCAAAGTAAGTATTATTTGATATTTTCCTTAATATGCAACGGATTTTGATGAAATATGGCGCAGCAAACGCGTCTTCATGAGCTGCATTTGGTGGTTTAGGGAGTTTGGCACAGACTTATGTCGTTTTTGCGAAGAATCGATTTCCGTGTCAGAGACACGGACATCGATTCTTCGCAAACACGACAGAAGTTTGGGCGAAAATACAGAGACCACCAAATGCAGCTTAACAAGACGCGTTTGATGCGTCATATATCATCACAATCCGTTACGTAATAAGGACACTATAAAATAATACGTACTTTAAATCGGTACTTGTTGTTGTTGTTCATACACCTTGGTACGTGATCATACACCTTGGTACTTATACTGGTTCATTGTTGTTACCGCCGTTAAATTGTTAGTTTATTACACGTATCGTGTATATGATTAAACGCAATAAAACAGGGATGACCTTCTCCCATTTCAACATAAATTACAGCTCAATATTGTCTCGACACTATATTTCATTTAGTCTATGCAAATACAGTCTCCAGATGCCTATAAATTTAATTAAAATCTCATCTGTCTTCTCATTAGTGTGAAGTTACTGCGCAGTAAAAACACCACACATGTGACATGTCACATGTTCTGACATTTGCGCTTGGTGGCTAACCGATACCCATAAAAACCTGCGATGTCGGCAGCTATCCAGAATTAAACAGCTAGGAAGGGAGCGTGTGCTTTTATATATTTTTTTAACATTACTAGACAATGTCAAGTGCCAATATGTCATGTGCTTGCTTGCTACATGCACCTTGATTTGAGGGGCATAACATATATTAAACCAATTTGAACATGATGTTAATGATGCTGAATATTAATGCTTTTGTAACCACAATATACTTTTTTAAACCGCTAAAAGTGTTGGTTTACCGCACCACAATACTTGCATTTGGTTCAGGCATAACCTGACTTTTCTTGCACTGGTGGTGAACCTCTTTAACCGACTAGCCGAACAGTTTTGCGTTTGCTCACGACGGCTAACCGGTTTTAACCGTTAGTCCGAACTTTGTGTGACGTATGCACATATGTGGAGGGGGTGGGGACGGGGGTGATGTTTGCGCAGGGTGACTTTAACCGTTATACCGAACTTTGAATAGCTTTAACGATTAGCCCAAAATTTGCACAAGGCGCCATAACCATTTTGCTGAACTGCTTTTAACCGTTAGCAGGAACTTTGTGGCATTTGAACAGGGCGGCGTGTTATGTTATGGTTTATATGTTATGTTGGCCCGAACTTTGTGACGCTTGCATAGGGCGGTTTTAACCGTTACACCGGGCGTTGTGGCATATGCCCCAAGTAGATACATCCATCTTGTCCGACTATACTGTGCGTATATCATATACATTTATAATATATATGGGGAGGGGGTGGGGACGGGGGTGATGTTTGCACAGGGTGACTTTAACCGTTATACCGAACTTTGAATAGCTTTAACGATTAGCCCAAAATTTGCACAAGGCGCCATAACCATTTTGCCGAACTTTGTAATGTTTGCACAGTGCGGCTTTAACCATTAGCCCGAATGTACCGAAAGGCATAATTGTTGTGACATTTGCACAATACGGCTTTAACCGTTAGCTGAAACTTTGAGACGTTTGCACAGGGCGGCTTTAACCGTTAAACCGATCTTTGTGGTGATGTTTGCACAGGGCAGCTTTACCGTTAGTCCGAACTTTGTAGCATTTGCATAGGGCAGCTTTAACCGTTAGTCAGAACTTTCTGGCATTTGCATAGGACAGCTTTAACCGTTAGTCTGAACTTTGTAGCATTTGCATAGGGCAGCTTTAGCCGTTATTCCGAAATTTGTGGCATTTGCACAGGACAGCTTTAACCGTTAGTGCGAACGTTGTATAATTTGCATAGGGCATCTTTAACCGTTAGTCCGAACTTTGCAGCATTTGCATAGGGCAGCTTTAACCGTTAGTCCGAACTTTGTGGCATTTGCATTGGGCAGCTTTAACCGTCAGTCTGAACTTTGCAGCATTTGCATAGGGCAGCTTGCTTTAACCGTTAGTCCGAACTTTGTGGCATTTGTATAGGGCAGCTTTAACCGTTAGTCCGAACTTTGTGGCATTTGCATAGGGCAGCTTTAACCGTTAGTCCGAACTTTGTGGCATTTGCATAGGGCAGCTTTAACCGTTAGTCCGAACTTTGTAGCAATTGCACATCTATATCGGGCCGTTAAAGGCAATATGTGGTCATAGCGGCATAGCGGCCCACTGAAGGCCCAACAGCGGCCCGCCATATATGTGCTTCCCTAAAGAAAACATACAATTGTTTCTATTTCAATCATTTAATGACACATATAGTGTTTGAAAACGATTTGCTTAACTTTTATCTATATACATATCTTTTTAGTTTATACAGCGGCCCGCTACTGAGCCGCTCTGCACTATGATTCATTACATGGATTGTCGTCCGAATTATTTAGAATGATCGATTATCTGCCTTGAATAGAAAATAGTATATTGTTTCTTTTTTGCGTGTGTTTGTTTTTAATATGATACTGAATTAACTGTAGATGTTTAATTACTTCCATTTAACAATTAATTGCTGATTTTATGATGACACTTCAGACTGACACATACACTGTCTGTTTCACGAAACCTGCCCAAATTGTACAGCCATATAAACAATTAAAAAACAATATTGTTTTCGATAATATTAAATTAAAGCAAAATTTAAGAATGGGCCTTCTTTTTATATCGTTAAATTTGGTCAAATATTGGTTTATTTTCGAAAAACCAATTTCCCCATGTTAAATCCCCAGAGAGTGAAGATGCCTATGGGGATTTCACATGGGGAAATAAATATTTTAGAATTTCAGAAATACTGGACCGATTTTCATAATTTAACTGCTGTTTTCTTTGTTAAATCATTTCCAAGCGATCTAGCAAGGGTTCGGAGTCAAACGCAAATACGTATTTAGGCACCACGTATATAAATACGTATATAATAATACAATTGATTCTGCTCAAAGAAACGATCCCATAGAGATGGCTCATGTCCGCATGAAATAGAGGCATTTTGGAATTGCAGAGATGAGTTGACAATCTAAAATGAGGTGATCCTGCAAGGATCCAAGCTCATAATTCCAATTGCAATCCAATGCAAGCTGTTGTAAGCCACGTAAATTAGCCATCTGGGCATTCAGAAATGTCTCAGATGAGCGCGAGATACTATGTTCTGGCCAAACATATCAGTAGATATCACTAAAATGGTAGAAATGTGTTCAATTGAACATACAGAAATGGATACCCAAATATAAATAGAATACCCAAACGCCAAAGAGACTGAATTCACATGCGGTACCATGACAACCATGGCAAACCGTTGCTACAGATATTTGCACTGAGAATGACAAGGACTTTCTGGTAACTGTTGACTATTAGAGTCATTTTTGTCTTGGGTTAGCTGAACAAACGTTAGGCATTTTCAGAAAAAAAAACAAAAGCTGTAGGTACATACCCATATTTGGGTATACTCGCATGACGGGTATATAATGGTAACCAGCACAGTTATTGATGGGACGGTGGCTTCGGTTCAGTTTACAGACCACGTGTGAGCATCTATTGCCATGAACTGTTTCTGTTTGTGACTAAATGAGATCCAGTCACCAACAGAGTAAAAAACGCCATGGTAAGAATTCAGTGGCCTTAAAATTGAAAGAGATTATCACTGGTGACACTGTTAGACTCCTGCAGGAGAAAGAAAGCACTGAAAAGCAGTTGCAGTCCGCAAAAGCAATGCCTGATCTTACATTGTACAGACTGCAGATGGCGCATCATATCGTCGTAACAGACGCTCTCTTATGATTGTGACAACAACGGCGAATACCATTGCAATATACAAGACATTAATTTTGTACAACGTTTGTTAGACCACATGTATGGCTTGCCATATAATTTACCTTCTTATCTTAAGCAAAACACACGTACCGACCAAGATAGCATATTTTAAAGATAAAAATGGCTGGTACTACATATTAAATAACAATAATCCCAAGAGGCTGCTGTGTTCAAAGAACATAGCCAGAAAGAACATACTAGAAACTACCACCACTACAACACAATTCGTCCCATTAGTGCAGAAAGGGACCATGCGACATATTGACATATTAGGACTTTTCAGTATTATTAGGTTGCATTAGTTGCCTCCCATAATGTCCGAATAAAATTGATTCTGCTCAAAGAAACGATCCCATAGAGATGGCTCATGTCCGCATGAAACAGAGGCATTTTGGAATTGCAGAGATGAGTTGACAAGCTCATAATTCCAATTGCAATCCAATGCAAGCTGTTGTAAGCCACGTACATTAGCCATCTGGGCATTCAGAAATGTCTCAGATGAGCGCGAAATACTATGTTCTGGCCAAACATATCAGTAGATATCACTAAAATGGTAGAAATGTGTTCAATTGAATATACAGAAATGGATTCCCAAATATAAATAGAATACCAAAACGCCAAAGAGTCTCTGAATTCACATGCGGTACCATGACAACCATGGCAAACCGTTGCTACATATATTTGCACTGGGAATGACAAGGACTTTCTGGTAACTGTTGACTATTACAGTAATTTTTGTCTTGGGTTAGCTGAACAAACGTTAGGCATTTTCAGAAAAAAAAACAAAAGCTGTAGGTACATACCCATATTTGGGTATACTCGCATGACGGGTATATAATGGTAACCAGCACAGTTATTGATGGGACGGTGGCTTCGGTTCAGTTTACAGACCACGTGTGAGCATCTATTGCCATGAACTGTTTCTGTTGGTGACAAAATGAGATCCAGTTACCAACAGAGCAAGAAACGCCATGGTAAGAATTCAGTGGCCTTAAAATTGAAAGAGCTTATCACTGGTGACACTGTTAGACTCCAGCAGGAGAAAGCAAACACTGAAAAGCAGTTGCAGTCCGCAAAAGCAATGCCTGATCCTACATTGTACAGACTGCAGATGGCGCATCATATCGTCGTAACAGACGCTATCTTATGATTGTGACAACAACGGCGAATACCATTGCAATATACAAAACATTTGTACAACGTTTGCTAGACTACATGTATGGCTTGCCATATTATTTACCTTCTTATCTTAAGCAAAACACACGTACCGATCAAGATAGCATATTTTGAAGATAAAAATGGCTGGTACTACATATTACATAACAATAATCCAAACAGGATGCTGTGTTTAAAGAACATAACCAGAAAGAACATACTAGAAACTACCACCACTACAACAAAATTCGTCCCATTAGTGCAGAAAGGGACCATGCGACATATTGACACATTACAGTGGGGTCAGCGTGTAAGTGCACACACAAACGAACACGACAGGTTGGTCCCAACCTATCGTGTTCGTTCGTGTGTGCACTTACACGCTCACCCCACTGTATGACTTTTCAGTATTCTTAGGTTGTATTAGATGCCTCCCATAATGTCCGAAAGTCTCGTAGCTGTATTCAGATGTCGTAGAAAGGAGACATTTTTTTTCTGTGCAATAAGGCACCTTGTGCCACTTGGTTCCTTCTTGTACACATGTACGGTGCAACATTGATTGATTACACAAGGAACGAATTGTTAATTCGTGGGAACGAATTGTTAATTCGAGGGAAATAATTGTTACATTGAGGGAACGAATTGTCATTTCGTGGGATTTTTAAATTGAGGGAGCGAATTGTTATTTCGTGGGAACGCATTAAGTAGTATATAAGGAGTCAGTTCGTTACCGCGAAGTGTGGGAGACGAATTGAAAGCAGTGGGTAGCCCCATAGGTACCAAAAATAGTAACATTTCGTGTTAATTTAAAGCGAAATAAATACAACCCACAGTAAAAAAATAAAATGTCATACTGTAGTATAAGGGAATGGCGGTTCTGGACCACTTTTAATATTCCCTCATATAAAGTGCGTGAGCCCTTGTTAGTCATTAGGTATATAAGTAGCTGGAATCGCGTTATCGTTATAAGCGGTCTATGGTGACCAGTTTATAACGTACACCTACAGGGTCCTTATTTTAACCTAGGTGGGTACGCATGGAAAAATTAGAATAGTTAGCAATTGGGAGCTAGGTGGGCGGGTACGCATGAGTTTGGTGTAGGTAGCTGAAAACATCCGCCATTTGGGGACCAGTGTTATGTCATTGAATTAATTAATTTTGTAGAAATTAGATCCATTGGGGGATGGATGTTAGCCTCCATTTGCATCTCAAGTTAATGGCGGTTCTGGCTCAAAACCATGGCCACTTACATTATTTAAGGCTACTTTTTTAATGCTCTCTAAACGTGTCAGTTCGTTACCGCGAAGTGTGGGGGAAAGCAGTGGGTAGCCCCGACAAAATATGTGTCTTCTATATAGGGAGGGTTCGGATACTTTTTTTCAAAATGGCTACTACATATAGAGCGGGTCGCGACTACCAGAGTGCTGGTGTACGGAGTCGCTAGTTTCGTTTTTCTCATTAGGCGTACCGGACTGTTTGGCGGGGTGTACGAACTGGGAGTCGGGGTCTGTTTTGTTCTTCCAGAGTCGACAGGTCTCTAGAGTCACGAATGGGAACAATGGTTTGCAAACCGCGTACACAGCGAAAGCAATCCCAATACACCACTTTGCATTCTCCATCGTTCTCCAGATGTCGTGTACCTCCAGCTCGTCTTGCTTCTTTGGACACTCGGAATCGGCATCACCGGAAATTGCGTCCAACAGTCTGCGTTCCAGTGTATCCAACCGGTTCTCCAAACGTCTCTCCATGTCGAACGAGCTTGCGTTTCGTATATCTTCTAGTAGATCCGTGGGGAACTTGGTGGGAGGGCCAGGTGCGGTCACCCTGTGTACTACGGGGGTAGGGGTTTATAAATTTGTTTCAAATTTGGTTTCTTCGGGTTTTGTACTACGTTCCGCATCGACAGCGTCCCATATTTTTCGAAGACGAGTTGTACCGATTCCAAATTTCTTCTTCGTATTATCTGCAGACTCTATACCCCGAAGATTACGGATATCTTCTATATCTTGTTCGGACAAATTTTGCTTTGGTGGCATATTGTAGGCACAAAATATGCAAGTACATATAAATATAGTTTGCCCAATGTTCAACATGATTTGTCTAGGTAAAACCAGGCATACCAGCACCACAACTAGGCATACTCGTTACCACAACTAGGCATACCAGCACCACGACTAGGCATACTACCACCACAACTAGGCATACTCGTTACCACACCTAGGCATACCGAATGGGGAAAAACGTGCCTAGCGACTCTTTCTACATGGAGTATCCCTTTTGAAACCCTTCCAAAATCGTGGTAGAATGTTAGCATTGTTCAGTAATTGTTAAGCATTTGTTCAGCATTGTTAAGCAATTGCTAAGCATTGTTAAGCAATTGTTAAGCATTGCTCAGTAATTGTTAGGCCTTGTTAAGTGTTGTTAAACATTGTTAAGCTTTGCTCAGTAATTTTAATCATTGCTCAGTAATTGTTAAACATTGCTCAGTAACTGTTAAGCATTTGTTCAGCATTGTTAATTAAGTAATTGCTCAGTAATTTTTAAGCATTACTCAGTAAGAGTTAATAATTTTTAGTATTAAATAATGAAATATGTGTATTTATAATAATAAAATATGTCTACGTGTGGTGAAGAAATAAAACAATTTTCGCAGAAAATAGATAAACCTGTTTGTTGTGATAATTCTAAAGAATTAATTAATGAAGAGAAAATAGATAAAACCACCTGTAGTGATAATTTTGAAAAAATTAATAATAGTTTCCACACGCCATATGGATTGAGGAAAAAAGGAATTAAATATCATGATCCCGGATCTGTTCGTATGTGTAATTTGATAGAGACCTATTTAGAAGAGGGGTATGATGTAGTAAGTGCACAAGCGTTAGTTGATAACCCACATGTGTTTGGATAGATCACCTTCAATCAAAAACCTGTCTATTATAGAAAGCGCTACCAAGGTTTTTCGGCTACCTTTTTTAAAGAAAATTAATCTGTAGCTGCACCCCCGGTTTCTACATTGAAAAACAAAATATGTATTCAATTTATTCGACTAGCAGGTTTACTTGGTGGTGCGTTCAAATTCAACCAGATATTAATTAACCCCTCGTACTGCCGGAGATATGGATTAATTCTTTTCCATGCAGGTTTTTTCGAACTGTTTCATAATAGCTTCAACAAGCGGGCTCATCATCGAATCTTTACAAATTTCAACAACAGGTTTTCATTTTGTAGCGGCTTCTAGCTCCCTCTCTTCCTCGTGTAACTTTTTTAGACGTTCTATAATTTCGTCTTGGAGACCTAAAATATCCTCATAGCAAGCCTCATCAAATTTTATTTTTACGTCTTCTTCTTTTGTGAATATATTTTTATATATACATATTATAAATGTTTAACATAAAATCACAATTGGAAATAAATATGTTAGACATTTATATGTATATATATAAAGTAATTCTTGAAGAATTATGCCTAAGTCGGTTATTACGCAGGAAGCGCTGATAGATATTTTGCAGTCCCGTGGAATTGTTCCTGCCTATGAAGTTAGAAAGAAGCACCATATTGGTCCCAAACGCCTTACAGATCTGTGGGAATATGATAAATTTATAATGGGATTATCTAGAGATAATTGGGCAAAACCCCGTGATAAGCCCCGACCTAAGATACCTTCAAAAATTGAACAGGCTGCATAATTTTTATTTTCTGAAAGTTTAAAGGGGTTCTGTATGTATCCCATCTTCTGAAACCCTTCTCTTGTCATAGTAAGCGGACAGCCCTAATTTGTTTTGGGTATATGTTTTCATAACACCATTTCTCATTCTAAACCCTCTGTTTGTTCCTCTATCCGTTCCAACCTGGTGTAGGGCCTCCATATACCTTCTCCATGTGAGAGGATTTTGCCTGGCAGATAACCCCTTCGCTGAATGTTTTACTTGGGTTGTGTCTACTTTTTCAACCACATAACACTTGCTGCATAGTGCGATTGCACGATCTCCTTGGAACTCTGTTTTGAATAGCCCTGGTTCTCTATTACTCCATTTATCCCAAGCTAACATTCTTTTTTATGTTTTTTGAAATCCTCCACCATTTCTGGTTTTATCATTCCATCCAGCTCTCCACCCTTCATGCTAACCCCCATATACAAACTATCAATATCCATCTGTATTAGTTCAAAATCTGCTCTATCTACGTATTTATCCATAAAATCGTAATAAAATTCTAACATTCTTAGTTTTGCGTATTGGTATACAGCAATCCCACAGTGAAATGGACGAGTCATATTGGCATTTACTTTTCTTGAGGATATTTCGTAAGAATCTCCTATTTCCTCTAAATCATCGAAATACGCTGATCTTAAAGCTTTGTCCACACATTTTTCTTCTTTTGTATACGTTGTGTTGAGGTGTTTTTCGGTGGATTCTATCATTTTCCCGCAACATGAGTTACCTAATAGTTTCATTATATCTGCAATTGTGGACTTGGAGCTATCAACATCTCCGGATCTCCTGGCTGAAGTAACTTCTTTAACAAACCATTCAAAGGGCTTACCTGCTGTATAATTTATTACTCTGTAAATCCCTGTAATTTCTAAACCATGCTTCAAATACCATTTTAATAATGGGGCAAATAGTAATACTTTTTGAGCAGACATTGCTCCTACTAGTTTTCTACCATCTCCTCTTGCGCGGTTAGTTTCTTGTAAATACTGTAACATCTTCTCTGGAACATCCTCCTCCTCTACAATCCTATTTATAAATATTGGGGACATTTCCGAAAACTTTTAAACTGCTGGGAACCTCTATATCTACTTCAGCAAAGCCAAACCACTTACCATTTAAAACCGCCTTGGAAACCTTATTTATTTTAATAGGGTCGTGAGGGCTGCTTTCCTCGTGTAGTTTCCCTTCGCCACATGGCATATGTTTGATTAATGTTGATAAATATAGGGCGTTTGCACCAAAACCAAGTACGGCTTCGCAAAGCTTTCCATTTCCATCTGGGGCTGACCTAATTCTCGTAACACCTGCTTCTACATATCTTGTAAACACAATTGACGGACCTCCAACTAATGCTCCTTTTAACATTTCATATATTTCCTCACCAGGGGCATACAGTGGTGGACATATCGCGTCTGCTATCTTACTCTCTTTGGTTTGATAAGGTTTTATATGGTTTTTTATCGTTCCTCTGAGAATGTATTGTAAAGCAACTCCCGGTAGGGTAACTGCATCTTTGAACATATCTATACCTTTTGTTTGATAAAATTTTGTCATTTTTCCGATAGCTTCTAAAAAGGGGCCAACATCCAAGTCGTTATAGTATTTTAACCAGTCTTTGAAAGACTTCATATTTAATCTGCTATAAATGTTGTTGCACTCTTCCAACTGCTGTTTGGTTATCGTTTTATTTGGAGTTAATTTATTTGTCCAATTTTTAAGCGGTGGTAAACCCTCATACGCTAGTTTATCGGGAGAATCGAACCATTCGTATGGGAAGAAGGATTTTTCACCTTCGCATCCATAAGCCTTAACCCATCTATCGTAATCGATACCAGGAGCAAGATACAATTTTACATCTAAAAACCTAAATTCTGGTGTAAATAGAAAAATGGTTGTATTGGCTTTCTTTCCTACTAGTACCTTAGTGGTTTTATCCGTTAAAACGTCAACTAAATGCTTCTTTATTAAATTAAGATCGTAATTACTGGAATTGAACCCAATTACTGGGACTTGTGAAATCCAACGGGTAATTTCTCGCTGCTGAGAAGTGTAAAGATACTCCATGTCTGCAGGGTACCCATATATATTGCTACTCCCCACGGCCTCTCGGATATTGTCTCCCCTCCTATTTACATCTTCCATAAATAGGGTTACTAATTGTTTTGGAGAAGTATCACATATGTGAGTTATATTGTTGGATAGAGTATCCCCTATACTAACACTTATTGGGACATGTTCGTTTATAAACTCTAGATCTTTAGTGGGGTTACGATTTTCTTTACTTCCGTCTAAATATGCTTCAAAATCGTATACAATATGATATGGGTAAATCACTGTAGGAGGCTTTTCGAGTTCCTTTACATCCTCAGGTTTACAAATTTCATCATACTCGCATTCAAAAATAGTTACTAATTTGCACTTACCCTCAATTGCTTCGTCTCTCTCGTTGGATCTTCTAAGCTTATTTTTATAATCTTTACAATGTTTGGGACACCCGTGCCAATAACAGCCGTGAAATTGATAAACTGTATCAGTCTCGGGGCAATACCCATCAACTGGGGCACCAGCGATTATTCTTTCTCCGCCGTGACCGCATACTGCAGTGTGAATATGGGGCCCTGGTAAAGATTTTATCCAACTGATCGATTTCTTACTACAACCGGGTTTTGGGTGGAAAGCTTTTTCGAACGCTGATACTGGTCGATCTATTTTTTCTCCTTTACACGATACTTTGGTTAATCCCTTCATACAAGTCAATGTGTGCCGGGTTAAATTACTGGACTTTGTAAAGCGTTGTTTACAGTCGAAGCAACAATAATTGTTTTCAGCGGCTTTATTCATATCCGTAATAAGGAAGGCGTGATCGTTATAGATACCTATTTTCATCTTTTTATTACCAATCTTATCGTAATGAGCTGCTACTTTTCTTAAATACCATGTTCCCTCTTCTGTAGGTTCGTACGCATCAATACCTATTTTAAAACACTCTTCTATTTTCTTGATATCTCCAAATAATATGGGTCCTTCTGGTTTCGGTAATTTATGGGTTTTACAAAACTGCAAATACTGTTGCTGGAGTTCTTTGGTCAATGTTAAACACCTATCAACCCTAAGCTTCGAAGTGTGGAGGGCCAAGCATCTAAATAAACAAAGATCATCATTGAAACTATCCAGGGGCTTCATCCCTTTCTTATAACGCAACCACTCAGGCATTCGACCTCCGGCTACTTTTCCAGATTTCATTCCGGTATCTCCTTTAGGAATTTTATTTGAAGCTATTCCATAAACTATTTTAACACTAGCCCCCATCCATCTTACAAACCTCCATTTTGTGCTTGGCCTATCTATTTTATCTATGTTTAATATATGCTCTTCTTGTTTATTAATCCACTCTTCAACCTCATCGTAACTCCTAAACCACGGACTTCCGGATAAATTTTTATAAAATACCAACGTTGTCGGCTTTTCTCTCGCGTCTCTCTCCTCTTGGTGAATTAATTTGTAAGAAAAAGAGAATCTTAGGTAAAAACTGTCAGTTAACAAAGGCTCTAACTCGCCCATTATCCTTTTGCTGTTATTTATTTGAAGTTTTCTTTTCAGGGTTATTGTAGTTATCCTACGCCCTTTTACTATTTCTTTTTCTTTTTGTTTATAATCTTCTAATATTTCGCTACCTTCCTCTATTCACTGTTGTAATAAACGCGCTTTCTGCACTCGTTTTTGAGCTTTGCCGATGTTCCTGCTTCTAAGACTGAGGGAAGCTTCATCAGCTATATTCTGTGCTATATTTTCTATATTCTTTTTTTCCACCCCTTAAATACCCCCGAGACATTGCACGAGCCATTCTTTTCATAAATTCATCATTTGTTTCCTTATGTATTAGTGTAGTTAATCCCCTTTCCCTTAACCTGTTTGAAAAAGGTGTACCCATTCTTATTAATTCTGACCTTAATTCCCGAATCCTAGGGGAAGAACTTTTAGATGGATTTACACCCCTTTTATCGCTAATCCTTGTGCGAGTTAACTTACGGCGAGGCGCTCTCGTAACTTTTTTACGTATATCTGTCATTTTTCTAATCATGGAAATTTATTGTTTTATATAAATACCTGTATGGCTTATGTTCAATAGGGTGTTTTTCATTTTTGACAATTAATTAATTATAACACCTCATATAGAAGACACATATTTTGTCGGGGCCAGGGGGCTTTCTGCTAGTTTTCTCGTGTTCAATAGGGTGTTTTTCATTTTTGACAATTAATTATAACACCTCATACTACAGTATACAAGAAACCCCAGAACAACAAGAAACCCCTACCCCCGTAGTACACAGGGTGACCGCGCCTGGCCCCCCTACCGAGTTCCCCACGGCTCTACTAGAAGATGCGCGAAACACAAGCTCGTTCGACATGGAGAGACGTTTGGAGAACCGGTTGGATACACTGGAACGCAGACTGTTGGACGCAATTTCCGGTGATGCCGATTCCGAGTGTCCAAAGAAGCAAGAAGAGCTGGAGGTACACGACATCTGGAGAACGATGGAGAATGCAAAGTGGTGTCTTGGGATTGCTTTCGCTGTGTACGCGGTTTGCAAACCATTGTTCCCATTCGTGACTCTAGAGACCTGTCGACTCTGGAAGAACAAAACAGACCCCGACTCCCAGTTCGTACACCCCGCCAAACAGTCCGGTACGCCTAATGAGAAAAACGAAACTAGCGACTCTGGTAGTCGCGACCCGCTCTACATGTAGTAGCCATTTTGGAAAAAAAGTATCCGAACCCTCCCTATATAGAAGACACATATTTTGTCGGGGCTACCCACTGCTTTCCCCACACTTCGCGGTAGCGAACTGACACGTTTAGAGAGCATTAAAAAAGTAGCCTTAAATAATGTAAGTGGCCATGGTTTTGAGCCAGAACCGCCATTAACTTGAGATGCAAATGGAGGCTAACATCCATCCCCCAATGGATCTAATTTCTACAAAATTAATTAATTCAATAACATAACACTGGTCCCCAAATGGCGGATGTTTTCAGCTACCTACACCAAACTCATGCGTACCCGCCCACCTAGCTCCCAATTTCTAACTATTCTAATTTTTCCATGCGTACCCACCTAGGTTAAAATAAGGACCCTGTAGGTGTACGTTATAAACTGGTCACCATAGACCGCTTATAACGATAACGCGATTCCAGCTACTTATATACCTAATGACTAACAAGGGCTCACGCACTTTATATGAGGGAATATTAAAAGTGGTCCAGAACCGCCATTCCCTTATATTACAGTATGACATTTTATTTTTTTACTGTGGGTTGTATTTATTTCGCTTTAAATTAACACGAAATTTTACTATTTTTGGTACCTATGGGGCTACCCACTGCTTTCAATTCGTCTCCCACACTTCGCGGTAACGAACTGACTCCCTATATACTACTCATTAATAAAAAAAAAGATTTCTAAGTCCCCTGCGCGGCTCCGTACTTTTCATCTCTACAGGGGTCATACCAATTATCCGGACAATCAGTTTATCGGACATATGAAAATACCTGTTAATTAAACGTATTCATTTGATCCGATTTTGCAACGAACACATCTGTAAGTCACTCAGGTGCTTGCGGTTTCCATGCCAGTGTGAAGAATATATCGCCAAGGTAAACATTTTAGTAAAATTTGCTGAAAACATTCCTCAACTCTGTCAACAAGTTGTTTACAACGTCAAAAGTCGCGCGGGGGCTTCAAATCGAGTGCTCCCATTATTTCATTTCAGAGTTGTTTTATAAATAGAATAACTTCTATAAATACGATGTTTTCCAAGAAGCGAATGCTGATTGTTTTTTCTGCAAAACTACACAATGCTGTTTCCACTGGTTTTCAGGCGATAATATTAGGATTTCAACTGAGAATACAAGTTATAAGACGATTATACATTTGTCCGGATAACTGATTGTCGATGTTAATTTTGGGACAATCTTACGACTGATGATCTGATCTAATTTTAAATGAGAAAGATGGCACAGTTTGCTAAATAATTTGCATGCGTTGAGAAAACAAGAACCGACGATTGTTCTGTGAAAAAGTTTATGCCCGTACCTGCTATTTTAAGAAAAATATCGTAAAAAAACTGCCATTTTTGTCCGATAATCTAGAGGATCCCTGTAGAACATAGCTGGGGTTGGTTCCATTTTTGGAAAAATGGCCGCATTTGACATTTATATGTTCACGTCAAAGTCATTATGTGTGGAGTTAATAAATAAAAGCCATGTCCCCTGCCAGGCTCCGCAGAAAAAAACCTGGTTCGAAACTCACAAGCGAACATTTGGCCATTAAACACATTAAATCTAAAAAATATTTAAAAGTATGTACTTTTTCATCAATAACAAAAAAAATCACCCTCCCCAAAAAAATTAAATATTGATTTTATTGCGAAAAAACGATTTTCCTATGGTAATTTAACATCGGGAGTCAATTTCAATTTTTTCGTTTTTTGACCCTGAATGATCAACAAACGGTCGCCAAATAAAAAAAAGTATTTTTAAAAAATCTATTTTTAGTCCCCATGTTAAATTCCCATAGGAAAATCATAGGAATTTCATCAAATATTTTTTTTGAGGGAGGGTGACTTTTTTGTTATTGATAAAAAAGTACTTACTTTTAATTTTTGTTTAGATTTTATGTGTTTAATATCCAAAGGTTTGTCGGCAGCAAATCGTGGAACAGACAGTAATAATCGTTAATACATGTATGAGAAAGCAAACCTCCGGGATGGGTGTCAAGCCTAAATAACTGAAATGGATTGTGATATGTTACATTTTCGACGAATCGTCACAAAATGTCGTTCAGACTATATCATTTATATAAAAGTGTGCATTGTTTTGTAAAAAAATATGAAAAAGTGCAGATCCTGGTGAGACGGCTCGTTACGATCCGGCTCATCTGGATCTACACTGTTTACAAACGCAGCTATATAGGTATGTAGTGTTAAAATGGTTCATTTGGATTGTTACCATGGTTACCATACACCTCACGGCCTTGAGATTTGCTTAGAGTGGAAAAGAAGTCGAGTCATTTAAATTTTGCATTTGCTCATAGATCTTACGCTGCAATAGAATATGTGTAAGCTGTGTTGGTTATCATTTAAAATGTTAATTAAATGGCGGAAAGTTTGTTGATGAATTTGAACGTCAAATAAGCTAAAATTGACCAAATGTCTCGAATTATTCTTGAAAATTTACTCGGGGAGAAACAGTTGCATTTTTATGTTACTCTTACAACCTTTTTTAACCCCGTAATTAAGACGAAACATGTCTTTCTTTCACTAGTGTACAGTAGGGATATTAATAAAAACATCATAATTGTCGAATCATATTTCTGAATATTTTCCACGTAGCAGCATTGACAACAATTTACCAGAAACGCCCACGTCAGGCCGGCAACACTGCGCGACGTCTTTAAAGTAAGTATCCCTTCGCCGATATGCAAGGTGGGATATAGGGTTAATCCATATACGTGCGTACGTGCGTGCGTACATACGTTAGTGACACCTTTCATTTTTCAATAACTTCTGAACCGCTTCACCGATATTGATAATACAGTGGGGTCAGCGTGTAAGTGCACACACGAACGAACACGGCAGGTTGGTTCCAACCTGTCGTGTTCGTTCGTGTGTGTACTTACACGCTGACCCCACTGTATGTGGCCACAATGTGTGTCTAGAGATGGTTCTTTGTTTTGCATACGGCCCACGTCCGACCGTCCAAGCTCAAGGTCTCTGAAGACTTATGTTCACCTTGTTTGTAAGGCAAATGCGTTAAACGTTAAATTCCTACGCCTTGTCTGATAAGGTAGATATCAATATACTGGCCTGGTATTCTCCAAGGTGCATGATCACGTGGTTATAACAACAACAACAGTGGCTGAAAGTGTTGAAATCTTGCTCACTCCAAAATAAGTATTATTTGATGTTTTCCTTAATCTGAAACGGATTTTGATGAAATATGGCACAGCAAACGCGTCTGCATGAGCTACATTTGGTCGTGTAGGGAGTTCGGCACATACTTATGTCGCTTTTGCGAAGAATCGATTTCCGTGTCTACCGACACGGAAATCGATTCTTCGCAAAAACGACAGAACTTTGGGCCAAAGTACAGAGACCACCAAATGCAGCTTAACAAGACGCGTTTGATGCGCCATATTTCATAAAAAATCCGTTACGTAATAAGGACAATATACAAGAATACGTACTTTGAATCGGATGGATTCTGGAAGTTTCAGTACCGGTTGTTGTTGTTGTTAGTACCACGTGATCATACACCTTGTTCTATATTATCAGGTGACGGTGTATAGGGATCTGGGGCCCGTTTCACTAAACTTCGTACGACTAAAATGTTCGTAAGTGCAAAAGTATGATAGTCTGTAAATATCACATTAACACTGTTTTCTTGTAAAACAATTATTGGATTTACATTTATTGAGCATAGGCTGTATATGCAGCCTATGCTCAATACATGCAAATCCATCAATTGAAATTTCCAGACGATTTAGAATTTGAGCTTACGAACATTTTAGTCGTACGAAGTTTAGTGAAATGGGCTCCAGGTGCAGGAGATGGACTTGCCACAACTGTAGATGCGACTGGATAAATGGGGCTTATGGGTTTGTGACCAGTGTAGATCCAGATCAAACAGCACATCCCTGTACCCTGATAATGATATATGTTGCTAGGTAGATGCGTGGCGGATGTTTCATTGATGGAATGACGATCAGTGCAGATCCTGATCAGACTGTGCGGATGCACTGGCTGATCTGGATTTACACTGATCGCGAATCCCAAAAACCCCATTTCTCCAGTCACAGCCACAAATAAGCTCGATTTGTCGAGTCAGTGAATTGCAATATTTGCAACAAGCCATGCGATTTTGGATTTCATAGCGGTTTACGCAAACACTACATACCTAATATAGCTGCGTTTGTAAACAGTGTTGATCCAGATGAGCCGGCTCGTAGCGAGCCGTCTCATCAGGATCTGCACTTTTTGAAAGTAATTTTAATATTTCTTAGAACAAAAACACCCCCTTTTTATAAATGGATGAATCTGAAAATCAATTTTGTGACCATTGGATTGGTCGGAACATTAGCATATCACAGTCCATTCCAGTTCCTTAGGTTTGAAAGGGTTAAGTAGATGTTGTTCGTGTAAAATATGTAAAATGTCGTATTTTCTGTAATTGGTGTAGAAACTTGACGAAATTCCGCATTCACTCTGAAATTTTAGCCAACTTTCGACCACATTTAGGGGATGGGTCGTGGCCTAGGGGTTAGAACACATGACTTCCAATCCAGAGGTTGTGGTGTTCAAACCTCGCATCAGGCATCAACAAATACTTTCATAGTATTTCCATCCCACTGGTTTGTCGGATGAAACTTTTAAGCTGTGGTCCCGTCTCTATATGACCTTAGCTGTTGCTGTGACGTTAAACCCTTTGTATCCTGTCAACACAGTGCGTATGTGCCGTGAAACACGGTGCCGTGAAACATTTGTGTTATCCTGTCAATACGACCTAATCTCTGCGTATGAATATGTGCGGTGATTGGGGTTATTTTTTTGCATTTTAAAGCCATTTGTAGGTGTTGACGGGATAAATAGAATAGTAGGTTAGTGTCGTGAATGGGAAAAATATCTGGCGCGGCATGGAAACGGGATGTGCTCGGCAGAGCATCGTCCATCCCGTTTCCTAAGCCTTGCCAGATATTTTTTCCCAATCACGGCACTAACCTACTATTCTCTATCACTTTCACTTTTCGACCACATTTGCAAACAATATGGTAAATCGTTGTATGAGACATCGCACATCTTCTTAGGTACAAAATCGCATAGCTACATGTAGTCTCATGTTCTTTAATAGCCGTTTTTTAGCTGTTGATTCAAATACCGCTGACGCGTTTGACCTTCGCGGGTATCATAGGGGACTAAATTAAATGTCAAGCCAATTTGATTATGGCGACGCACATGGATCCGAAACGTGGCGCTGTCACATCATGATCGCACAGTTTACTGTTGTCGAGATATTTATCACAACCACAAAACCCTTGTCAGTAAAGGGTGTTGCGCAAATAAAATATTACACCAGTTGGGAGAACGCTTTCGATTATAATTGGTCAGGTATATTATATTTACTTTGTACAAATAAAATACAGTGAAACCTCTCTAAACCGGACACGTATGTTTTACTTGAATTATAAATAAAAAGCTTCCGTATGTAATTAGGTCCAATTGCAAAATCAGGAAAGCTCTCTTATAAGTCACATAGAGACTTCGCTTTGGCGTCTACACCCATGTTTTCGAGACCAAGGATTCTATATAGCAGAATTTCAGTGCCGTAATCCTATTCAATGACAGTAAATCCAATATTGCTGTCGTATAAGAGCAAATCCGTCTTAAAAGCGTCATAATTTGAAAATAAATACAGAGAATAAATAGTAATGTCCGTTAAACTTTTAAGGAAACACGGTTATCGCCCCTGATATTAGTGTGGAAATTTAAGTCTGATATAAAATGTATAATAATGTCAATCAATACGTGGGGTAATGGTAAATTAATGTTTATTTTGCCAGAAAATGCCTCAGATTCTGTCTCTGTCTCTGACATAACGAACATTTTTTGCCTACTGAGTCATAATTTATCGGAACACCGTAAATGGGCGTATATAGTAATTATCGGCACTCTCATGTGACCTGATAACGATCTACAGTAAAACTTGTGAATACAAGCCAGCCATGGGAAGAGGCAAACATGGCCTTTGTTCACAGGTGGCCTTTGTACACAGGTTCAGCATTTAAGTAGTCTTTGAATACTTGGGAAAACAAAGGCGTGGTTGCTATAGACAGGTACAAATGTAATTGCTATTCGGAGTTGGCCTTTAGCACAGGTTCGACTGTATATTGCTGTTTAGAAGAAACATGGTGGATGTTGCGACTGTATATTGCTGTTTAGAAGAAACATGGTGGGTGTTGCGACTGTGTATTGCTGCTTAGAAGAAACATGGTGGGTGTTGCGACTGTATATTGCTGTTTAGAAGAAACATGGTGGGTGTTTCGACTGTATATTGTTGTTTAGAAGAAACATGGTGGATGTTTGCGACTGAATATTCTGTTTTAAAGAAAAATGGTGGTGGTTTTGCGACTGGTATAATTGGTTTTTAGAAAAAAAAGGGTGTTTGCGACTGTATATTGCTGTTTAGAAGAAAAAGATGGTGGGAGTTGCGACTGTATATGCTGTATAGAAGAAACATGGTGGTGTTTTCGACTGTATATTGCTGGTTTGGATAAAAATGTAAGTGTTTAAACGGACTGTATATTGGTGTTTTAGAAGAAACATGGTGGGTGTTGCGACTGTATATTGCTGTTTTAGAAGAAGATGGTGGGGTTTTTTTTTTTGGGGTTTTCGACTGTATATTGCTGTTTAGAAGAAACATGTTGGGGTGGCGACTGTATATTGCGTTTTGAAGAAGAAAACTTTGGTGGGGTGTTTGGACTGTATATTGTTGTTTAGAAGAAAACAGGTGGGTGTTGCGACTGGGTGTTTGCTGTTTAGAAGAAGAAGCATGATGGGTGTTGCGACTGTATATTGATGTTTAGAAGAAACATGGTGGGTGTTGCGACTGTATATTGCTGTTTAGAAGAAACATGATGGGTGTTGCGACTATATATTGTTGTTTAGAAGAAGCATGGTGGGTGTTGCGACTGTATATTGCTGTTTGGAAGAAGCATGGTGGGTGTTGCGACTGTATATTGCCGTTTAGAAGAAACATGGTGGGTGTTGCGACTGTATATTACTGTTTAGAAGAAACATGGTGGGTGTTGTCAATGTATATTGCTGTTTAAAAGAAGCATGATGGGTGTTGCGACTGTATATTGCTGTTTAGAAGAAAATGGTGGGTGTTGCGACTGTATATTGCTGTTTAGAAGAAGCATGGTGGGTGTTGCGACTGTACATTGCTGTTTAGAAGAAACATGGTTGGTGTTGCGACTGTATATTGCTGTTTAGAAGAAACATGGTGGGTATTGCGACTGTATATTGCTGTTTAGAAGAAACATGTCGGGTGTTGCGACTGTATATTGCTGTTTAGAAGAAGCATGATGGGTGTTGCGACTGTATATTGCTGTTTAGAAGAAACATGGTGGGTGTTGCGACTGTATTTTGCTGTTTAGAAGAAGCATGATGGGTGTTGCGACTGTATATTGCTGTTTAGAAGAAAATGGTGGGTGTTGCGACTGTATATTGCTGTTTAGAAGAAGCATGGTGGGTGTTGCGACTGTACATTGCTGTTTAGAAGAAACATGGTTGGTGTTGTGACTGTATATTGCTGTTTAGAAGAAACATGGTGGGTATTGCGACTGTATATTGCTGTTTAGAAGAAACATGTCGGGTGTTGCGACTGTATATTGCTGTTTAGAAGAAGCATGATGGGTGTTGCGACTGTATATTGCTGTTTAGAAGAAACATGGTGGGTGTTGCGACTGTATTTTGCTGTTTAGAAGAAAAATGGTGGGTGTTGCGACTGTATATTGCTGTTTACATGTAGAAGAAGCATGGTGGGTGTTACGACTGTATATTGCTATTTAGAAGAAACATGGTTGGTGTTGCGACTGTATATTGCTGTTTAGAAGAAACATGGTGGGTGTTGCGACTGTATATTGCTGTTTAGAAGAAACATGTCGGGTGTTGCGACTGTATATTGCTGTTTAGAAGAAGCATGATGGGTGTTGCGACTGTATATTGCTCTTTAGAACAAACACGGTGGGTGTTGCGACTGTATATTGCTGTTTAGAAGAAACACGATGGGTGTTGCGACTGTATATTGCAGTTTAAAAGAAACATGGTGGGTGTTGCGACTGTATATTGCTGTTTAGAAGAAGCATGGTGGGTGTTGCATTGATATACAGGCGAACAGTGCAGATCCTGATCAGACTGTGCGGATGCATAGTCTGATCTGTATCTACACTGGTCGCGGAACCCATATCCCCAGTCACAGATTCTCCAGTCACAGAGCCACGTATGATGACAATTACAGCCATTAGTCAGGAGGAAATTACACATAGGGTGGAAATGGAGTCTAGACTTTTTCTGTTGTCGGATTTATGTTTATAAAGGTCTGTGCCAACATTTTTCAGAGGGTGTGCAAAATTTCGTCCAGTGGCATTTTTGAAAATCCAATATGGCCGCCGTAGCCGCTTTATATTACTAGAATGGCCATAGCTGCGTTATTATTGGTGATACAGACACACTTTTGGGTTCTAAATATAATGTTATGTGCTAGGAATCCAATAGGGTGGTTAAACCTGTGATTAGGAGTCAACACTACCGGCAAAAGTCAATATGGCCACCGAAAATCGTCAAAACGTTGCTAAAACGATACTATACAAAAGTTTCGACCACTATTTTTCTGACAGTAATTAAACATTGTTCAAATTCCCCATGTATGTTTAACTGCATTGGTATACACTGATTCCGCAATTATTTGTTACCGTAATATCATACCGTACATATTTCGGTTTCTTAACTATCATTGAAACAGCCTAAAAAGTGAACAACTTGGTTCTTCTGTCCTTCAAGGCGTCCAAATCAAGCTGGAATAACAGCTCATCGAGGAGCTGTCTATCTGGGTATAAACAATTTTACACATGTATTTATGTACAAATATTGAGGATAACTACGGTATATTTCACACCGATATAGACATGCTCATGGCTATTACTCAATGCTGGTATTTGTGAGTTTAAATAAACAACGCTATGATTTGTTTTGCACTAAATATTTTGGTATAGTCACAAACGCATTGGATGTAACCACATTCCCGCGCTAATGCTATTTGGCCAACTTCACCACAACAACGCCATGATTTAAACACACGTTTACGTGAGATGAATGTGTGTTAGTCAACGAGACAGCAGGATTGTATACTCGCTACACAAACCTACTCAGGCTACTGCTCACAATGGCTAGTAATTCAAATGACAATTGCCTTTTCCACGACTTATATGGTTGTATAAAGAAGAAGGAGAAGCTGCAAAACAGTTTTAAAATTCGCATTGAGACTATCATTCAATGCAGTAAACAGCTGGATGACAGTTATCATGTACGGCTTGAGTCTTTGCTAGCATCAGAGCCCAATAACCCTTGCATTAAGGTTCATAAGTCATGTGTATCCCGGTATACATCTACGACCAATGTCAAAGCACATGTAGCTCATGTGCGTAAGATGTGTGACAATGGAGATACTGATGACAGCGCCCCAAAACGGCTGAGATCAAGTGAAGCTCAACAGTTCGACTTCAGACAGCATTGCTTATTTTGTCCTGCTGTATCTGCATGTCCTCTCACATCAGAGTATGATGCGAAAATTCCAATGGAACGGCGTAAACGTGCATTCCAAATAAGAAGTAATGTAAAAGCAGATGGCATAGAATATAAACAATATATACTCGACATCTGCCATAAGAGGAATGACAAACTTGGTGAGATTGTACAAGAAAGGGTATTCAGTGCAGTGGGAGATCTGCATGCTGCAGATGCACGCTGCCACGAATCGTGCAGAGCCAATTTCTTGGCTGCACGTAGTGCTCAATACGGTGGTAGTAATGGGGGTAAGTCTTCAGATGATCCAGCATTCGATTGTGTCTGCAAACGTATGCTAGAAGATCCACATAGAACATGGAGCTCCATCGAGTTGTTCGAACATTACGTCGATGAGGGTGGTTCTTGCATCTCACGCAAAACACTGTTTAAGAAAATAGCTGAATATCATGGTGATAATGTAGTTATTTTGTCATCACCTGGCTTTGCAAATATCATGTGATTCAGAAGTGCATTGGCAAAAACATTGCACTTGGTGAAGAATGCTGATGATGATCTGGATTATTGTGTTGAACGAGTCGCATCTGTAATAGCCAGTGAATGTCTTGCATTAAAACAAAGGAGGGAGAAATACGTAATAAACATTGATAAATAGTTAGCACGGGAATCCGTTTGTGAAACAACGTCTTCACTTCTATCAAAGATATCTTCAAAGTTTGACAATGATTCACTCCCAATGATTCTGATCGCAAATATCATAACGGGGGTAGTATGTTCCCAACCAACAGATCTGCAGATAGCATTTGGCGTACTCATGCGGCGAAACAAACTATTGATTTCCGAGTTGTCCAAGTACTCCGTTTGCTGCTCATATGATGAAGTCCGTTTATTCACTTACTCAGCAGCTGTACATGTGTCACAGACATATGATGATGCAGGGTTTGGAGCTTTTGGTGGAAACGGTCTCAGTCACTGTATCTGTGACAATTTTGACGCGGGATATCATCTCCCAACTGCCAGCTTTGCGTCCACTGTCTCGCTATGATCATGGCACAGGTTCAGCTCCCTTCCACTGGCTGTGTGGATGGGGTGGTTCCCAAATAGAAAACGATTAAACGACAACCAATGCAAGATCGTTCGAAACCGATTAAGTTTGATGTACAACAGGAGTCATACAATGGACCCAAAAAGCCTGCAATGCCTGTCCAGCAATCTATGAGACAAGTACCCCCACTAGCCCATTTAGCTACACAGGTCATCACTGCGCAAAGGGCCATGGAAAACGACATTGCCTTCCTCCAGGACGTTCATGTTGAACAGAAATGTCCAGAATATAATCGATATAATACAAAATTATGTCGTGATGCAGGTATACTACCTCAGCCAAAGACAACAGTTTCATTCCTACCACTTGTTGATCGCCCTCCTGCTCACCCAGACACCATAAAAACTGCAATCGAGAAAGGTTTGTCACTTGTAAGAGCTGCAGGTGAGGACATGCTAGTATTTACAGTTGACCAGCAACTATACAGAGTCACCATAGACATACTTTTCCATGAACCCTCATACTTTGAGTCAGTCGTTCCAGTACTCGGTGGCATGCACATGCTTATGAATTTCATTCACGCAACAGCTGTCATCATGGCTGGTAGTGGCATGAAAGAGATCCTGGCCAACACATTTGGGAGTGTAGATAAAATGTTAAGCGGGAAGAAATACCCACAAAACTTCCGCGCTCTCAGGATGCTAGTGGAGGAGGTTCTCCGTGGTATAGTAACTTCTGAGGGAGTTACATCATTCACTCGCCTCATTGACGAACTAGATGTGCGAGCAAGTCGAAGCAGAACTGCAAAGTTGTGGACTGATAATCTGGTCAAAGCAGTCATCATAATGATGCACTTCTCCCGTGCAGGACACGAGGGTGACTGGGCTCTTCACCTTCTCGCTGCAGAAGCCATGCTACCATATTTCCGTTCTGCTGGCTGCCACAACTATGCACGGTATCGTGACTTCTACATTCATCATATGAAAAGCCTCCCTCCCGAGATGATCAAAAGGCTACAGAATGGTGCATTTGTGCGCCACATCCCGGGCATCTATAATGCAACTTGGACAGACATGTTCATAGAGACAACATACATGCGGGTTGGGACATGGACCATCTGGGGTTGTCGGGGTGGCTACAGATTATAATCAGATGGTGAAGTGGGCCCTCAGCTTTGCCCTGTGTGGGGAGGTATCACAAACTGTTCGTGCAATGACCAACAGCGAACAGGAGACTCTCCATACTCACCATAAAGAAGAGAGTGACGGCCGAATCAAAGCGGTTCAGACTGATCGAGTAAGCATACGCAACACACTTGAGGTCAGCATCAACCCATTGGACGATAGGGCTCATCCAGATGGTGCACTTATGAACATTGTCACAGGACAGATTGCTCATCCCGATGTCAATGCTGACGAGGCAGTCATGCTTGGAAAACGGGCAATGAAAGACTTCAGAGCTGGTTGGCCGGGATCGTTCTATGATCCTCTCAGCAAGCTTGTGATCACGATGGATGTGAAGAAAAAGCATGTGTTAGTAGGTAAGGAACGGGTGTATGACCAGGAGCTCATATATGCACGTGTCATCGGCCTACTAGCAAGTTCTCGGGAGATAAATTTTGACAATGTGTTGACATATGAACTGGCCGCATATCCGCCATCGATGTTCAATTCGGATGGTGAAATGAAAATCACTAAGTCAAAATCGATACTAAAGCAAAAACTTCAAGTGGTTGTTTCAGAGCGCAACATCCCAAATCCAGACACTGTGATCTATGATGTGTCGGCTCTTCTCTGGGTTATAATGTGGCCATCTGACAAACTCTCTGTACGTGGACTCCTTCAAGACATTCGTATATAAAGCTCTACAAACAGCAAATGTCACCCTTGTTTTTGATAGATACTTCCCCAATAGCATTAAGGCAGTCACAAGGATGCAGAGGGCGGGGTCAAGTCGTGTATATAAGCTGACACCAGAGATGCATGCCCCTGCCAGGCAAGTTGTTCTCAGCAATACAGAGAACAAGACCCAACTGAATGCAATGCTCGCAAAAGGTTTTCTCGACCACGACTACTATACGCATGCAACACAAAATCACACGCTTACTTTGGCCGGTGTCAGTGATGTACCGATAGAGATATCAAGAGGCATCAGGATTGACCGACATGACCTCTCCTCCACTCATGAGGAGGCTGATATTCTTATAGCAGCAGCATGCCATCTCATCATCGCTCTTGGGTAAGTCAATTCGGGTAGTATGTGATGACACAGACGTATTTGTGTTACTTATTCACTTCTATCATAGCGAATGTCAAGGTAGGAACTCCGCCCCAATAACCATGTCATCGCCAGTGAAAGAAAGAGTGGTCATATATATTCGCGCAACTACCGAAGCACACTGTGATCTAGCAGATGATCTGCCGGCAATCCATGCGCTGACTGGTGCCGACACTGTAGCTTCATTACATGGCATCGGCAAAGCATCGGCCATCACACTTTACAAGAAGGGATACCACTCACTTTCGTAAGTTGGCGATGTAAAAGCCGATATGAAAGCTGTTGAAACTCAGGCCACTAACTTCATATGCGCTACATATGGCAATGTAACGAAGGAATGCACATTCATGACAGAATGCAGAATCAAAATGTGGCGCGCAAAAACAGGAAAGACTGGTGCATCGTTGGTGAAACTGTGTTCTCTTCCACCCACCACAGCTGCGTTCATTGAAAATGTTCACAGATGCCATTTGCAAGTCGCCACATGGAAGGCAGCACTTCAAGAGTCGCCGCCAAACATGGAGCCAACATAATATGGTTGGGAGATTGACCACCAGGATATCCTCCTTCCTCGAACAGTGTCAGCGGATGTCCCTTCAGCGCCTACCGACATACTACGTCTTATACGATGCAACTGCAAGACCTATGTGTGTCGTACAGCAGCTTGCAGCTGCTCCAAGCTAGGATGTACAGTATTCTGTCTCTGTGAGGGCGGAGAAGCCTGTAAGAATCCTCTAACACGTAATCATACTGAAGAGGGTGTGTCCGAATTGATTGCTGAGGTAATTGATATAAATGACGTGATATTAGAGTAGTTCAATGAGTCCAAAACACATCGATTTGCTAACAGTATAAACAATAGCTAACCGATTATACGCATCTGGTGGCCATATTGGATTTTTAATGAGTATGCAATAATCAAGTTTTATTACTGGCCATTCATATTGAATATGTACTCTTACAAATGTGAGCATATGTTCAAATACGTATATATGTAAGGCACGTTAATGTATTTCAGTGGTTGGTGGCGGCCATATTGAATTACAAAATGGAAATGGGTTTATTTAGCAAATACAAAATGATTAGTCTTACTAGAACAACTCGTCAGCTATACTTGTGCAACTCGTCAATAGACAACTCATGTTACCCAAAGTTCATACTATTTTTTGCAAGTTTAGTTACGTTTTGTTGTGCTTTTGGTGGCCATATTGGATTTTATGCAAAAAGTAATGGCCAGATTGCAATACTTTCTCTTTTATAATATTCTTTGTGCTAACAAATATGGGTATAGAGACCAAGAGTATGTCTGTATCACAAGTAATTGAAGAGTTATGGCGATTTTTATTATTAGATGACATGGCGGCGGCCATCTTGGATTTTAAAAAATGGCACTGGACGAAATTTTGCACACCCTCCCAAAATTATTGTTATATGCTTTTATGAACTCATACAAATCAACAGAAAAAGTCTAGACTCCATTTCCACCTGTTGGGTCATATGCTCAATATTCCTCCTGACTACATCCAGACCTGCTTTGTAGTAGGATCATGTCCAGCGTCTATCAGGGATAGATCTAATCCAATTTTATGCTAATTGAATACTGACTAGGGTCCTTAATATGGGATCAGTATGAAACACTGTATTCCTATTAATGCAATTGAAACAAGCAAGGATGGCTACAAGCCAATCATTCTTTTCACTCTTAAGCGAAATGGCTTAAATCGTATTTTTGCATAAAATTGGGCTTTCCCAGTGTAATACAGCAGTGTAATACAGCAGTGTAATACAGCAGTGTAATACAGCAGTGTAATACAGCATGTAAAAGTATAGGGGCATGTGTATTAAAACTCATGTAAAAGGATAGGGGTATCCCCATAAGGACTTATTTTTAATTTTATTGCACTGATTCCTTCAATTACCTTGGGCGGTTGGTTGGTTGCATGTGAAGGGTACATTTAACGGTGGGTTTCATTCTTAGCGGAATCACGATATCCCTGGTTTGAGCCTCTTGTACATTTTTGGCTTTCCGGTACGTGAGAGATGAATCCTGTTATACCCATTATACCCATTATAAAAGTAATAAGATTAGTACTAATAATATTACTTTTAGGGGATGGGGCTAAGTGCTTCTGGTATGTAGAGGACCTGGCACCTGTCAGGTTATTCGAATTTCAGGGCTGAATATATTTTTTTTTCTGCAAGTATTCTGTTCTGAATGCCATTAACATGACCTTGGACAGTTTTATATTCACATTTTTGTGGAAACACTTAGCGATTTCTTTCGGGTAAAAAAGTTTGTAAAAGCCTCTTCATCATTGTATAACTTTAAAATTTCACTTAGCCATTTCTATTTTTGTACACGCTTCTTCATCATGATATAACTTTAATATTACTTGACAGATTGTTTCAACATTTGGAAACTTGATACATGTGCGCATTTGGAACACACTCATGACCTTGATCTTTTGTACTTTCACATTTTTGCGGAAACACTTTTTTTTGCGTTGAAAAGTTTGTACAAGTTTCTTCATAATCGCATAACATTAATATTACTTGATTGATTGCTTCAATATTTGGACACTTGATACATGTAAGCATTTGGAGCATACTCATACCGCCATTAACATGACCTTGGTCTTTTTAACATTCACATGGTTGTGGAAACACTTAGTCATGTCTATGTCAAAACGTTTCTTCAACCTTGACATTGTTCATGTTTTAAGCATGCACTTCTCTGACGGTTTTTGTGATGCTTACTTTAGCCAATGATCATGTTACGGTCAAATGCCACGACAGGCGCGACACCGCTTCCGTGGCCGAATTCTAGTTCTTATTACATTGTGCATTACCCAATCCATTTAGTTCCGAACCGTAACTCTTGCAATCTACTCCCGTACCGTCCATAGCCACGGACGGTACGAGAGTAAATTGCAAGAGTCGTAACTCTAGATTGCAAGAGTTACGACTCTTGCAATTTACTCCCGTTCCGTCCGTAGCCGAGAGTAAATTGCAAGAGTTATATTACCAGTCGCAACTGCCATCTGTTCAGCTGAACCAGTCCAAAAACGCAGGCGTTCGGCATTTCCGTATGTATGAACTGTATACATATACCTCCCTTGCGAGTTTGATGTCGCCACGTGTAGGTCATATAGCCATTTACGGAACCAAGCCGACCACCCTTGATCCGATGCGCAGGCGTTCTGCTATCGTGATAGGCAGCTCATTATGGTGAAAATAATTTCCCCTTCTGACATTATCGACGACGAATTTGTCCGTGTGACATTATCTATGACGATGTTCCTTGTATGTCATTATCTATGACATCATCAGGTCAATACATGACATCTCCAATGTGACTGGCACTTTTACGATACAAGTGAGCGGTCATGTACTTTAACCCTTTCAACCCTAAGGAACTGGAATGGACTGTGGTATGCTAATGTTCCGACCAATCCAATGGTTACAAAATGATTTTCAGATTCGTCCATTTATGAAAAGGGGGTGTTTATGTTTTAAGAAATATGAAAATTACTTGCAAAAAGTGCAGATCCTGATGAGACGGCTCGTTACGAGCCGGCTCATCTGGATCTGCACTGTTTGCATAAACCGCTATAGCGGGCTTTCGGGTTCAAAGGGTTAAGGGTACGTTCCCACTCAGTAGACATACAGTGTTATTTATATCAGAGACATCATCGGAGAAATCTTCTGGCAAAATAAACATTCATTCCCCATTACCCCACGTATTCCTTAAAATGTTAACGGACATTATTATTTATTCTCTGTATTTATTTGTTGATGTGCAATGATCGTACTTTATAATATGTCGAAAATTATTACTAAATGATTGTATCGGGCACTCGTAATATTTAAAACTGGTGGAATGTGACACAATTATACACTTATTTAATTCCTATAAAGAACATTGTGTGCCTACTGAGTGGGCATGCACCTTTAATGACCCGTTATAAACCTGATCACCATTTGATTAAAAGATAATGGCTTCGTAAATGTGATGGAATATATGTATGACATTTATCCCGTCAACATAGTGCGTATGTGCCGTGCAACACGGTGCCGTGAAACATTTTTGATATCCTGTCAATACGACCTAATCACTGCGTATGAATATGTGCGGTGGCTGGGGTTATATTTTTGCATTTTACAGCGATTTGTAGGTGTTGACGAGTTAAATAGAATAGTAGGTTAATGCCGTGAATGGTAAAACTATCTGGCGCGGCACGGAAACGGGATGTGCTCGGCAGAGCCTCGCCCATCCCGTTTCCTAAGCCTTGCCAGATATTTTTCCATACACGGCACTAACCTACTATTCTCTATTTATGTTAACACTGCCTTGTTCACTGTATCCTATACGGCACATGGAGTGGCTAACTGTGTGTGTTACATCCATCAGCCAGTTTCACCTCTTCTGGCGTTCAACAAAGAACGTAAAATACGAAGTAGAACTTATCACATGAAATCCTTGTTATGCCGTGTTTCAACCCGTTTCATAAATGTGTTATGACACACGTGTAATATCATCTGGAGCGCATTTGATTGGATGGCCGCATCACCCTAATTATGTATTCGTATTATGCGCCAACGTTATGTCAAATTAATAAAATAGAGACGTTCCAAATGACGTCCGTAATGGCGCGACAAAGCAATAAGGTTTTGACGTTGACGTCATAATGTTTTAAACGTCATTAGAAGCGTCCGAGACTCATTAAAAGTACTGCAATTGTCAGAATTAGCTCCCGTTGGGAAGTATGAGGTGTTTACAAAGAACACGAACCTGTTATTTATGATAATGTTATTGCCAGGAATAAAACCATTTTTCTCTGTGGAGATTTTTCAACTAGATACGAAAAGAGTCGATGGCGTCCGCTCATTGAAACGTGTTGGATGTCTCCAAGTTGTCTGCTCTTTGGAGGCTGAAGTGTCACGTGATAAACAGAATATCAAACTCGTTTCCCTTTGATATGAGATTTATGAAACTCGTCCAGAGGCTCGGTGCATACATTGTGCGTGACTCGTTTCATAAATCTCATATCAAATGGAAACTCGTTTGAGATCCTCTACGTATGATATAATGTAGCTAATCATCATAGCCAGGACAACGGACTTCTATCAATTATATCAATTGACCACACAAAGATGTTGGCCACTCCATGTGCTGTATATGATACAGCAACGAGGCAGCGTGTACATACATGCATATGTTATACATATGTCCCGTCACATTTATGAGGCAATTATTATAGGAATGAATGGCCTTTTTGGTGGAATTTATCGGAGTATAAACTTGGAAAAGTCGCGGGAATACTGGACGAAGGCCGGAAGGCCTCGTCCAGTATTCCCGCGACTTTTCCAAGTTTATATCCCCGATAAATTCAACAAAAATGCCAATCATTCCTTATAGTTCAAGCATTTGAAATAAATTCATCAAGAAAATGTGTTTATTTTCCTTTTTCTTAAGAATTATTTTAACTGCGCCTCACGGTTACGGAAAGTAGTTCGGCGTGGGAGTTTACTGGGATATAAATTTTGGACAGATACTTGCTACGGGCCAATCAAATGTTAGGGAATTGTGTAAATATTTTTGCGCTGGAATTATGTTTAAATCATATTGTAATCAGGTATAGAACGGTTCCTTAACGGCAATAAAGGCTATCATATTGTATATGCGTTGTTCACCCTATGCAGCCCGATGCTAGAAACACGAATAATCGTGTTTCTAGCATCGGGTTGCATTGGGTAAACTATAGGTTCATGAATACGGGTGACGTTGCCACTTAATATTAAGTTAATATCAACACTATTAATGTGTACCACATAACCATATGCAACCCGATTATGAAAACACGATAATTCGTGTCTCTGATATCATGTTGCAATGTCGAATACGAACTAGTCGGCGGGGAAGTATATAGAGAATAGTAGGTTAGTGCCGTGAATGTGAAAAATATATGGCAAGGCTTAGGAAACGGGATGGGCGAGGCTCTGCCGAGCACATCCCGTTTCCGAGCCGCGCCAGATAATTTTCCCATTCACGGCACTAACCTACTATTCTATTCATCCCGTCAACACCTACTAATGGCTTTAAAATGCAAAAAAATAATCCCAGTCACCGTGCATATTCATACGCAGTGATTAGGTCGTATTGACAGGATATTAAAAATGTTCAGTCACGCAACCGTGTTTCGCGGCACATATACGCACTGTGTTGACGGGATAAAATTATAACTCGACAGTCAGGCGCGTAGCCAGGCGTACTACAGTGGACTACAGTGGAACCTCTCTAAACCGGACGACAAGAAACATAATGTGATCATAATTTTGATGAGTTTCTTGGTTTCTTGGTCATTTATCTCAGGTGATAATGCATGTTCGTGATCGCATAGCACCCAACTATGGCTCGGAATAATCAAATGCCTGATTTACAGTGAAACCTCGCTCAACCGGACACCATGGGTGTCGGGTTTAGCGAGGTTTCACTGTAGTATTTTCGACAGAGCGTAGCGAGTTCGAGATAATTGTTTTATTCGAGGTGCAAAGTCCAGCGATGTTGGGGCATTATAAAGCATTTTGCCGCAATTTGTTAAGATATTTATTTTTTGTACCTAGGTGTACGTTTGTTCCATGTTTTGTCCGTTGTTTTTTTTGGTCCAAATGATGTGCAGGCCCGGTCCTATAAAGACAGCAACGCCCCAGCAAGCCTGTGTGGATATGCCAGTGGCGTAGCCAGATGTCGAAGGGGTGCGAATGTTCCCCCTAATAATTGGTCCGGTGTGTACTTTCATCTTTACGTACGTTTTTTTGTGTGAGGGAAATACCCTCAATATAATTATGTGAAAAGTATAGCTTTACAATTAATAATCGAAGAAACTGAATGTTTAAATCATATTTGTTTTTCTGTGAAGGTAGCTGCTAGTCAAAATCCAAGGTGGTTGTTAGTTATGTAATAAATTACATCTATAACTCAATCGAATAATGTTTTTTGGACGTAGCCAGATTTCCCATATCTCTTGATCCGTTAGTCGGATCATTACCAAACTTCATCGATAGCTTCCTCACATTGATAGCTATCCATCCTGTGTCATGGGGTGACCTTGACGTTCACATTGGTGACCTTAACATTAACCTTCCGTTAATCGGATCATTACCAAATTTCACCAATAGCTTTCTCACATTGATGGCTATCCACCAACTTGCATGTGGGTGACATTGACATTCACAATGGTGACCATAACCGTTGTGTACAGTCATGCGTCAAAATTTTGAACATACCCTGGTCCGTTAGTCGGATCCTTATCAAACTTCGCCAATAGCTTCCTCACATTGATGACTATCCACCAACGCCATTTGGGTGACCGTGACCATGGTGACCTTGACCTTCATGTCAATCAGTTTGGACGTACATCCAAACGCTGAATATTTCTTGATCAGTTAGTCGGATCATCTCCAAACTTCTACTTCAAATATCTACTAGACTAGTGTAATTATGCTAACATTGGTAATTAGTAACAATTGATTGCAAAATATGCTTATAATACTGGAAAATAACTAGCGTTGTAAACGCTAGTCATCCCCTCGCCTACATGCAAGAAGGGATATAGCGCTAGTCCATGTACGTGCGTACGTGCGTGTGTACGTTAGAAACATCATTCACTTTTAAATAACTTCCACCGATTGTGATAATATTTGGCTAGTGATGGTGCTTTGCTTTGCATACGACCCATGTCCGACCGCACAAGGTCAAGGTCGATGAGGACTTATGTTCAAGTTGTTTGTAAGGTAAATACATTAAAGTTTATTTTGTTCATTCAATAAGTTGTGTTATTATCAACGACAAGGCTGCTAGTGAGTGGATAAACATAGTGATGACGATGCTCTTACTATTTTTCAGTATTATAAACATTATTTTTACCGGCCCCCATTTTTTACAGGCGACTTATATGTACAATTAGATTCAGAAATAGGAAAAACATCTACGATTAAACAATGTTTTCATATTTATTTCATCACTTTCTATGCATATCGGATACCCTGTGGCCCGTTTCACTAAACTTCGTACGACTATAATGTTCACAAGTGCAAATTTAGGATCGTCTGGAAATTTCAATTGATGGATTTACATTTATTGAGCATAGGCTGCTTATGCAACCTATGCTCAATAAATGTAAATCCAATACTTGTTTACAATAAAACATAGTTAATGTGAAATTTACCGACTATCATAAGTTTGCACTTAAGAACATTTTAGTCGTACGAAGTTTAGTGAAACTGCCCCCGATGTTGGATGGCGGAGGAATCGTGCATGTGAGTAAACAATACAGAAAGTCGTAATTGAGTTTTGTTTACGGAATGGTTTCATACTACATGTGCATGTACATGCACGATATACATACAGTAAAGAACCAGTATCTCGAAGTCGAAGGGAGATCGCCCATATAGTCGAGATAGGACTAGGTTCGAGATAGCGATGAAGTGATGTGGTCGAATATTTTCGCGAAAAATATGAAATCATTTTACCCATTACAACACGAGAAAATTTACAAATACGGATATAATTCGGCACTTTAGTGAATCATCGAGATAGGGGATATCATCGAGATACTGATATTCGAGATACCGGTGCTCGACTTTACATATATGTAGCGGTGACTGGATAAATTGGGCTTATGGGATTTGCGACCAGTGTAGCTCGTGGATCAACTAGCACATTCCTGTAGCCTGATAACAACACGTATTGCTTGTTGTTAGCTTGACTGGTGTTTCATTGATGGACTGGTGAACAGTGTAGATCCTGATCTGATTGTGCGGATGCACAGGCTGATCTGGATTTACACTGGTCATAAAACTCCATTTCTCCAGTCACAGAGACATATCATATTTTGAGAGCAAGATAAACTTCTTATATACTTCTTAGTGTGGTCTAAAAAAAGTGTTTGCCCTCCCACAACCTAAGTCAAAACTCATTGTGTAGATACAGGTAGGTAAGTACTTACTGTCTGTTTTACATTACATCAAATATTGATTTTATTGCGAAGAAAATATTTCTCTATGGTAATTTAACATGAAACAAATAGGAGTTCAAGCAGCTGCGGGAGGGTCGAAAAAGCAAACTTTTGGAAATTGACTACAACACCTGGCTAGATAGCTTGGAATGGAAACTAAGAAAACAAGTTACATTTTGAAAATCGGTCCACAAATTCCAAAATTATTTAAAAAAAATTCCCATA
Organism: Conchocele bisecta; assembly: GCA_029237695.1. Taxonomy (NCBI): domain Eukaryota; kingdom Metazoa; phylum Mollusca; class Bivalvia; order Lucinida; family Thyasiridae; genus Conchocele; species Conchocele bisecta. The sequence continues at coordinate 48,435,200 of CM055273.1, forward strand.
GAGAAATTGTTTTTTTTTATGGAATTTCATGAAATAAAAAAAAAATGGGAAGGGTGACTTTTTTGTTATTGATGAACAAGTACTTAGTCTTAAATAGTTTTTATATTTAATGCGTTAAATGGCCAATCGTTCGTCGGCAGCAACACGTGGAACAGACAGTAGGTAAGAACTTATATTTTCATTCCGCAGCCAATGTTTACATGATTCAATTTGTATCATTGTAGTTTTTCTATATATTGAATAATATAATGTTTGGACAAACATCCTAGGTACGAATTAATATAGTTTGCATTTGTGTTTGTGTCTGTAAATGGAGGAGCAGGGCTTATGGGTTTTGCCACCAGTGTAGATCCATGCACAGGCTGATCAGGATCTGCACTGTTCGCCATTATATCATTGCAATACGCGGACATGAAAACTATTGTATGTTCTACTGAACTGTAGAGGGGAGGAATGTGGTAATACGCTCTCTGTTTTCGCCGGCTTTCATTGGTCAGACACAGTTCGTAGGAGCTGCAGATAGAACGCGAATGCGTTATCGTAACACTCGCGCCTTGCCATACCCAACGGGCAAAGTATCTGCCGCTTCGATGGGGGACTAAATTGCGAGTTGTCCATGTTCCCAGTCTGTGTTAATTCCTGTCGTCGCTTGTCCACGTATTTATATAAATCCTCTCCAAACAAACTATCTCCGTCCGTCGTTTTGAAATCCGGACCACCCAACTGATATGACTGGTCGGCGAAGCTCTCTCCTCCAGCACGCGTGTTCATACCGGGGAATACACGCTCAAAACCTCTTATCCCGTTAACACCATCTGCAATGACTGGTATAGCGGGGTTTAGAGCGGGTCTCAGGGCACGTTTGCCAATGTTGCGTAATTCCACGGCATCTCGTAAGCTCTCGCTGTTGTGCATTCGCATAAACACGTACATTTGTGAGTAGAAACAGTTAACGCTGCTCATACTGCGAGGACATAGGCCCCCGTTTCGGGTCTGCCTGGTGTAACGCTCAGTCGGATATTCGTCGCCTTGTGGCACTGAAAATATATAATTGAGAATAGTAGGTTAGTGCCGTGAATGGGAAAAATATCTGGCAAGGCTCAGGAAACGGGATGGGCGAGGCTCTGCCGAGCACATCCTGTTTCCGTGCCGCGCCAGATATGTTTTCCCATTCACGGCACTAACCTACTATTCTATTTATCCCGTCAACACCTACACATGGCTGTAAAATGCAAAAATAGTATTGACTGGATATCAAAAATGTTTCACGGCACCGTGTTTCACGGCACATACGCACTGTGTAGACGGGATAAAACTATATTAGTATACAAACAAAGTTTATGGCGCTTACACAACCGCGTGCGTTTATCGTGCCAAGATGTCAACGTTTCTGAACATCTTTTGGCAATCTCAACTCGCAATCAAGCCATTTGATTATCTGAGCCTGTGTTGTAGCACAGCTCATGCTTCACCAAATCAAGCTGCTTGATTTCAAGCACAATATTAAAGTATTTTCAAATATAAATAAGTTCAAATATTGGAAAGATTTGCGCAGGCGGTTGTGTAACACGTATTATGCTGAATTAACCCATAGAACGCCGGAACCGAAAAATTTCGTCTGCTGGAGCCCGTCTCTCTAAACTTCGTACGACTAAAATGTTAGTAAGTGCAAATTTAGGATCGTCTGGAAATTTCAATTGATGGATTTACATATATTGAGCAAAGGCTGCATATGCATATCAGTAGCCGATTTCATCAAAATTGCAAAGCATACTTATCTAGCAAAGTATACATTTGAGGGAGTAATCATTTATTTTTCCCGAAATGCATTATTTCACATAGAACTAACGACTGCTTATATTTGATGATTAAAAGTATGCAGAATTATTATACTAAATTTATTACATTATCACTGCCAAAATGGCTGTGATAATGTAATAAATTTAGTATAATAAATATTAATAAATTTATCATAAAATTTAAAATTTCTCCCTCAAAGTATACTTTGCTAGATAAGTATACTTTGCAATGTTGGTGAAATAGGCTACAGATCATGATCGGAATCTGATTTTCAATAACATAGCAAAATACATAATAAATAGATGTCAACGTTTCGGAACTAGGATGAACTCCTATATGGTCGCCAAATGTTTGATTAAATTCACAATAATTTAACAATAATAAAATCAGGTGTATTTATTTCATGCATTATCGAAATATGAAATTCACTCTCCAAAACACATTATTACACATCAAGTAAATTCAAATATCATCCAAATATTTTGAACACGTAATCATGTGCTTTCGAATAACCGTTGTTTAGATCATATTGTACTTTTAAAATGAGCATACGTATTCAACCCACAGCCCTCCACCTACAACATAATACACCTGTGCCAACGTTTATCATTTCTGTCACGTTTTTGTGTCAGCCTTTGACACAGAAGACGCACTTGCCGTGTACAGTGGTGTCAGCGTGTAAGTGCACACACGAAAGAACACGACAGGTTGGTTCCAACCTGTCGTGTTCGTTCGTGTGTGCACTTACACGCTGACCCCACTGTACATGTATATAGTTTTTGTCTCATCCACGATAGTGAACAGTGAGACATATCGGTCACAATTCCGGTGTCGTCGTCGGCGTCGTCGGCTTTGTCGGTGTCGGTGTGCTCAACAATTTGCGACGTAATTTTTTGTCGTAGCCAAATTTCCCATAATCTTGATCCGCTAGTCGGATCATTGCCAAACTTCATCAATAACTTCTTTATATTCATGGCTATCCATCCAGTCTCATTCTGGTGATCTTGACCGTCACCTTGGCAACCTTTGGGACGTAAGTGTTGGACGTAGCCAAGTTTCCCACACCTCTCTATTAGTCGGGTGACTTGTGTGCTGTTTTAGGCTGGTACATACTCTACGTGTATAATACAGCGGAACCTCTCTAAACCGGACACAAAGAAAACACGAGTTATCTTATTTTGATGAATTTCTTGGTAATTTATCTCAGGTGATAATTTCTGTTCGTGATCACATAGTACACAACTATGGCTCATAATGATCACACGACTGATGTACAATGACACCTCTCTAAGCCGGACACCCTGGGGACCCCCAGGGTGTCCGGTTTAGAGAGGTATCACTGTACTGATAATCTGTCCGTTTTTTTAGGCGCTGGTGGGCCTTAGCTTTATGTAGGCACTTGGATTAATGCGCTTTCATAGAAAATAGAAAATATATTACTTCTTGAATCAGTTGAAGGCGAAACTGAGGCACACAACACTATTGGCCTTGCAATCAAATACTTTAGCTATACAATTACTACAACTGTGTTTGTTTTCTACTTGTTTAAAACAGTATATTAAACACTCCTATCAACATTCCGACCGTCTATGGATATTTCTACGATGTTAAGTACAACACTGGAACATACAAATAGGAAACAGTAAACTATTCTAAGCAGGCTTCGAACCTGACATAGTCAACCATCATATGTATATGTACATTGTATATGAAATAATACAGGATTATTAACCATTTCAACACAGTGACTACATACCTCTTCAGCCGTGTTTGCAAACAGTGTATATTCAAATGAGCCGTCTCATCAGGATCTGCAGTTTTTGCAAGTATTTTACATATATTTTTTAACTAAAAGATCAACCTTCTTATAAATGGACTAGTCTGAAAATAATTTTGGAACGATTGGATTGGCCCTTAAATTAACACATCACAGTCCATTCCAGTTAGTTATGGTTGAAAGTTGGTGAATTCGTATATGCACACATCACGTGTCAAGTGATTCATGTGTTTAATTTCATCATTCGCTATCGCTGCTTATACCATTCCCAGCCAATATTTTTTCGATTTTAGAATTGTCTGTTAAATATTTTATTATCAGAACTTGAAATAAATTTCAAATAATTGGAAAAGACTTCTCTACTGAAAGGAAATAGCTGCAAAAACTTGATTTACTACGTCATATTTCGTTAATTATACCACATACTGTCAAGCTACGGATCACGCATTACTTCACGCCGACGTTATTCCGATAGTCGGTAACGTACCGCGATAGTCTACGGACTTACAACACGATTATAACCGTACAATATAAATTTGTGGTAACAGGGTACACGCTAGTCATCATTAAAATGTCAGAAATATATTTCTGACATTTTAATGATGACTAGCGTGTACCCTAGGGTTAATAGGGTTAATAATGACTAGGGTATCTGCACGTGGTAACAGGGTACACGCTAGTGATGACTAGCGTGTACCCTGTTACCACGTGCAGATACCTAGGTTGATATCAACACACCACGTATTAACCCTTTGACCGCTACACACAACAATTGTCGTCTGCTGTTCCTTTTATATCTTGCCTTATTTCTCAATAAAAACATGGTTTGACAGCACCTCTGAAGTGCCATCAAAGCATGTTGTAAATTATTCTAAAGTTCTTTCAAAGCATGCTTTTGATGATAAAAATGGAAAATAAACAGCAGACAACAAAAAACGTGGAGCTAATTAATTATTCATGTTTCATTGATAGTTCTCGACATTTAAATGGGATTTAACCATGTTGTCGTCATTTCTAACAAGTGTGAAGTAATCCAATAGTCACTAACTGCGCATGAGTCATACAACGTTCCCATTGTGATACGGGCACGACCCATGCTATTACACAGGAAAAAATAAATACAGTCAAAAGTTGACAAAATCTTCAGAGGACATGTATTCTGAAAATTTTGTCAATTTTTGACGCGGTTTACGGAAAATATTGTAAATTTTGTAAACGCATTTCTTGAAATTACGCAGATGTCCGAAGGTACGTAATAACAAGGCGTGTCTCATATACTGCCAAGCCTACGGATCAAGAATCGTGTTATTACACAGGAAAAATGATATCCGACTGGGTTTCACCGTGTATCAGCCTAGGTCTTGTTTGTTATTGCGGTAGTAAAATAACGGCCAGAAATAGTCAAGAGCCCGGTTGCTCAAAACCTCTGTTAGCTTAACTGACTGTTAAATCCTTAACATTGTTAAGGATTTACCGTTAAATCCTGTTAAATACTGTTAAATACTGTTAAATCCTTAACATTGTTAAGGATTTACCAGTCTATTAAGGTAACAGAGGCTTTGAGCAACGGGGCCCAGAATTTTATCTGAGTAATAAAGATCGTTATCAGGCCACATGAGTGTGCTATTTGATCAGGAGCTACGCTCGTTGCGAACAGTCACTCTTGCAATCTACTCCCGTGCCGTCCGTCTTTTACTCCCGTGCCGTCCAGTAGACGGACTGTACGGGAGTATAGGTTAGTACACACCAAATAAGTTTACTATATAATTTAACCAAATCCCATCCAATAAGGCCAGTCTCTCCTACTTCACCTACTTCTCATACTTCACCATTCGTATGGATGCTGTGGGACCTACTTGTATATGACATGCAGCCGGTCTGTACTGGTTCTGCATGCATTAAACAATAGGTTCACTTATTCCTAGGAAAGGAAAATCCAACTTCGTTATGTCCCCAAATATTGTTTACATTTTTTGGCCACGGAAACTCTGTTTACATCAAGTGACCAACAGCTCAGTGTTTTCTTTTAAATGCTACAAATATGCTGAAAACTGGTGTTAAAAACACCCCAAAATGTTCCTCAAGTGGAACTGGGTAGTAATAGGTCAAGATTTGGAAGCAAACCGTGTATGTGACCTCAAAACACCCGCACTATTTTTTTATACCGGACTATTTTTTCATACCCCGTTGGCGATTTCGCACAATTTAGTATTACATAACCTATATTGCAAGAAATAGTTACCGTTCGCAACTAGAGCTACACTGGTCATAATACCCATGAACCACATTTCTCCAATTACAGCCACAAATGACGGAAAATTGTAAAAATAAAAATGACAGTCTTTGATTAGTGGGTCACCTAAGTGAAATTCGAGAACATCTATAATCGATATGAGTATCAATCCGCTGTCAGGGGAGATTATGTCTACATTGAACCTAGCGACAGTGTAAAGTGGTGGTCATTTATTCCAATTGTCATAAATACGCCTATTAAATTGACACTAGGTGCGGATCTGGAGGGGGGGGGGTCCGGGATTACAACCCCACCCTCCCCGTTCAGCCACGGAGTTTAATAGATCACAGTTTACCACCAGTTAGAGTCTGAATCTAAATGCCGTAAAACAGAGGAAAGTGCATTTGCTGCATCCGCCCCTGGACCATAAGCTCTTTGCACAGGAGTTAGTTGTTGTTCAAACATACACGAATGAAGTATTTCGATTCTTGAAATCAAAAACCGTCCGGGGTTGTGAAGCAATCGAAATATGTAAGGGGTCCATGGGCAACCCATGGACCCCTTACATATTTCGATGGCTTTACAGCTGAAAGTCTAACCCCCGTTTTCAAAACTGTTGGTGACGCCAATGAGCATACACCTTGTCCTTTCCAGCGTACGTCAACGGCAAAGTGGTAGTCAGCTGTAGTTGCACTGTATAGACGCCGGCAGCTGTCAGTCGCCAGCTGTCGCCATAGGGGGTTCCGTTGACTCTTTGTCATAATCAGAGACACGCCATGTGATTTTGTACCTTCGGACATCATTAAATATGTTTAACATTTACAACATATTTCATAAATAAAGTGAAAAGTTGACAACATTTTCTGAGTACATGCGGAATTGTATTTGTCAACTTTTGACGCGATTTACGGAAATATTGTAATTTTTTTAAACGTATTTCCTGAAATTACGCAGATGCCCGAAGGTACAAAATCACATGGCGTGTCTCAATTGGTTTTATGTATTAGAGGGACACTGACAAATATTGAAGTGGGGAGGGGGTACAAGGATAATAAGCCGGGGGTTCGGGAGCTGCCCAGGCCCCTGAAAGCTCTGGGGTTCCAGATGCTGTGAGAGTGACTAACCCTTTCGCCCATAAGTAACTGGAATGGATGTTGATACATTAATATGACAACCAATCCAATCGTCACAAAATGATTTTCAGACTGTCCGTGTTTTTGTTCTCAAAAATATGAAAATTACTTGCAAAAAGTGCAGATCCTGATGAGACGACTCGTCATGAGCCGGCTCATATCTGGAGCTACACGTTGTGCCAATACCACTATGCATACATGTGGTGTTGAAAGGGTTAACTCAATTTCCTGACATCTTTAGTCAACTTTTGAATACTAGTAATCTGCCGGTTTCGACAAAAATTGCACCAGAGCGATCGTCTTGTCTATACCTTCGATTTAATATATGACTTGAACATATTCGGTCAAAACAAATATTTTCTTCATAACAATGAAAAGTAAATGACTCCAATTTAAGTGTTTTAACATAAATATATTCTGTGGTTTTTGTCCCGCCTGCTTTAGCAGAAGCGGGACATAGGTATAGCTTTTCCGTCGGCGTCGTCGTCGTCGGCGGCGGCGGTGGCGGCGTCAACATTTCACGTTAAGCTTTTGCGTTTAGCTCAGTTTCCAGAAAACTATAACTCCTACGACCTCCATACTTGGTATACATCAACACTGTGGTGTAACCATGTCACACAGAGGGAACACATGTGACCTTCACCTACTTTTCATGGTTCATTGACATACTTTTCACATGCATTCAACGTTAAGTTTTTGCGTTTAGCTCTGTTTCTAAAACTTAGCGCTCAGGTTAATTCATTGTAACTTCTGTTTCCCTCAATGGAATGCTTTAATATTCCATACATGCATTTGTAACAACATCTCGCATCATTCTACACAAATCCCATTGTGCCCGCTAACCCCAAAGGTCAAGGTCACTGACTTACTTAGAAATATCCGTGTTTGGAAAAGTTAACGCTCGGTTTAATGTATTACAACTTCTGTTTCCCTTGATGGAATGCTTCGGTATACATCAACACTGTGGTGTAACCATCTCACACAGAGGGAGCCCATGTGACATTGACCTAGTTTTCATGGTTGATTGACCTACTTTTCACATGCATTCAACGTTAAGTTTTTGCGTTTAGCTCTGTTTCTAAAACTTAACGCTCATGTTAATTAATTGTAACTTCTGGAATGCTTTAATATTCCATACATGCATTTGTAACAACATCCCGCATAATTCTCCAGAAAGCCCACTGGTGCCCACTAACCCCAAAAGTCAAGGTCGCTGACTTAGAAATTTCCGTGTTTGGAAAAGTTAATGCTCAGTTTATGCTTTAATATTCCTTACATACATTTGTAACAACATCCCGCATCATTCTACAGAAAGCCCATGGTGCTCACTAACCCCAAGGTTATTACAAGCTCCATATATACTATCAAACTGCGCCAGGCGGGACATTTTGCTCCGCGGAGCTCTTGTTATTAATTATGACCGACGTTAGTGTGCAGTGTCTCTGATGATTTACAGTAGCCACCTGCCCGGGTTATGTTCAGCCTTGATGTTTATCTGGGTAGGTTGGTCACTATGGGTATATTATTACCTTCAATTCTATATAATATCTCCAGACTTGCCGGTTGTTGACGCACTACGTACACGATTACCGTGGATGGTAAAAGTGCAGGCAGAATACCCGAGAGGCACGGACGGTGTAAAGTAAACAGATACGTGATATTGATATTGCTTGACGTGCGCTGGAAATGACAAGGTATGCTCATTGGCGTCAACAACAGTTTTGAAAAGGGAACTTTCAGCTGTGAAGCAATCGAAATATGTAAGGGGTCCATGGGTTGCCCCTGTACCCCTTACAGATTTAGATTGCTTCACAACCCCGGACGGTTTTTGAGTTCTACAAGCGAAATGCGGTATTCGTGTAATTTTGAACAAGTACTAGCTGCTGGGCAAAGAACTTAGGGTCTATACGAAGCTTATTCCTGACAATTGGAATATTAAAATACGTTTGGCGTTTGACTGTGTTTGTTTGTAGGGCATTTTAATAATATAGTGTCTGCTCATTCATGCCCTGAACATGGCTATAGCGGACCTGATTTTTATAAACCAAAATCCTGCTGGCTCAAAAAGGGGGCTCGTACGAACCCATCAAACCTCTCCTGATGACGGTCTTGTATGCATGTACGGATGGTCTGATATTGCGCATTGTGCCGTGTTTCAAGGACATAGACGAGCGTATTGTACATCGAGACGTTTAGTTCAACTGAGTGGTAACAACATATACTTTTGATAAGAAATGAGAAAATATGAGAGAAAAAAAACAACATTATTTACAACAATGTTTCTATTTTAGGATAATGTGTGTCTCATTTACAGTTGAGAATGTACAGTGAACACTCACTAAACCGGACACCCTGGGAGGCCCCCAGGGTGTCCGGCTCAGAGAGGTTTCACTCTAAATCAGGAATTTTGTTATCATTCTGAGCCATAGTTGAGTGCTATGCGAGCACGAACAGACATTATCATCTGATATAAATGACCAAGAAACTCACAAGAATAAGATCACAGATGTTTTATTGGTGTCCGGTTTAGAGAGGTTACACTATATCATCATGGTCTGTGAATACGTGTACATCCAGTAGCCTATTTCACCAACATTGCAAAGTATACTTTGAGGGAGAAATTTTCAATTTTTGGATAAATTTATTAATTTTTATTATACTGAATTTATTACATTATCACAGCCATTTTGGCTGTGATAATGTAATAAATTCAGTATAATAATTCTGCATACTTTTAATCATCAAATATATGCAGTCGTTAGTTCTATATGAAATAATGCATTTCGGGAAAAACAAATGATTACTCCCTCAAAGTATACTTTGCTAGATAAGTATTCTTTGCAATTTTGGTGAAATCGGCTACTGATCATCGTACACACCCCAGTTTGGAAATTGCCGTGCGACTAAATCTGGGGTGCATCGTGGAATTGGTGGCTTAAAGTTGGGGTCCCATCAATTTGGCATAAACTGTTTAATTAAATAAGTGTATAATTATGCAAATCCATCACTGGTTTTAAAACTTACGAGTGCGCACTATAGTACCGGACATATATAATCATTCTAGTAATCTTGAATTTACTGTAAACGCATCAACCCATGGTTTTATTACTTATATTTACATTACATATTCTGATTGTTTCAAAAATTTAAATCGCCAAATATGGCGTTAAAATTAAGAATCATCTTATCTTACGTCATTTCGTCGAAATTATGGAACAAGGACAAAAGTAGGTCAGTAGCGTGCCGTTAGTGACAACGTAGTGGAAATTAATGACGCCAAACAAACTTTAACGAATCAACAACGTCGCGCGACCTCAAGTAGGGCCAATGTAATGTTTTTGTATTTGAACACATATACGTTGAATGCGCGTTTCCATTATGAATTTCTGGACAGTGTAAATATATATGGATAATTAAACATGTTTTCTGTCGTTGGAATGCGTTTCATGTAATACGTATAAGTTATAGTTCACATATTGAATTTTTAGTAAATTAGGTTATTGAAAATTAAATGTGTTAACTATAACGTACTTATTGTTTACCCATCCCAGTCGCGAAGCTCCGCCCCATAACTTGATTTTTAATCGTTATACTAGTATGTGATTGGCGGTGTGACACGAAGTGATCACGCACGTGGGCGGTCATATGCGTTGCGTCTCGTGAACTGGCGACAACACGGTGTAAAGTCAGTTCGAAATACATGTATACGCTGACCATTTAATGATTAATATAATATATATTTGGCGAAAGCGTCACAATATGCGATTAATCGAGACGAAATGCTGTTATCTCGTTCGTCGAGAAACTAGTAAACAATAAATGTAGTTATAGTTCACTTATTGAAGTTTTAATAAATTAATTTATATAAAATTCAATATGTGAAATATAACGAACTTATTGTTTGTCACGCCCCATCGCGTGCTCGTGTTACGTTTGAACGGAACGCCACACCATACACGCTTACAAATCTCGCTACTATTGCATGATTGGCGGTTTTACAACGAATCGATCATGTACACGTGGTGGCGTGACGTGACGTGACGTGATGTGGTGACGTGGCGTCACTGGAAATTACGTCAACAAGGCGGAACCTTTAGTACTAAATATAGCGTTCAACTTGCAAGTATTTCAATATTTAATGATTAACTTAATAGATATTGACGAAAGAGTCGCAATATGCAATTAATTGAGACGAAATGCTTTGCTTATCATTCAACATAATTGTGGCTGTGACTGGAGAAATGGGGTTTATGGGATTTGTGACCAGTGTAGCTCATGATCAAATAGCACACTATTGTTGCCTGATAACGATCTATATTGCTTGTTAGAAGCTTGACGGGTGTTTCATTGATGAAATGGCAAACAGTGCAGATCCTGCTCAGACTGTGCTGATCTGGATCTACATTGATCGCACACGCCCCATTTCTCCAGTCACAGCCACACTTACAGTGGGGTCAGCGTGTAAGTGAACACACGAACGAACACGACAGGTTGATTCCAACCTGTCGTGTTCATTCATGTGTGCACTTACACGCTGACCCCACTGTAAAAACGAAAGACTGTCTTTGAAAACAATCCCATGGTTCTGTCGTCTCCCATTGCCACCTTGCAACAACGAATGCTTCGTCTCGAAGGGATTGAGGAAACTCCCCGTTTTGTTCGCAGGCACTTTGTGGTACGAACGAGAAAAGCATCGTTAAATCATAACCAATTTTGCCCCGATATCAAATATCTAGATCGTAGGACACTCGCCATCTTTTCATCCAACGGAAGTGGATTATTACCTTGGGCCATGCTTGCTAGTTCAGTAATTGTAACGCGCACTGCTGGTCCCGGCTTTCGTGCCCGTTACACTTACTCAATTAGAGAGCCGGGCTCAAGGTACACTAGTACCACTTTCTGCGTAATATAATATTATATGCCACGTGGGATTTTAAACGTGTTATGTTTCAATTTTTTCAAATTGGAAACATGTGAATTCAAACAGATTCGTGACACCTTTAGATAATCAATATGCGATTCGATAGGAGCTAATTAAAACTATTGTTCAAATATTTAGCTCTGGGACCACCATTTTGAATTGTGCACACAACACGCTAAGGGACGTATTTAAGGCGTCTCAGCACGCGATGACAAGATATCGCTTGACATCAAAAATGGCATTGGAGTCATATCTGCCATCGTATCTGTCCAGGGTTGATATGGATACTGACATTTTGTCGCCAGAGTTGGGTTATGAAACCCGGCAAAAACACCGTTAATCGTGACAAGTAAATGTATATATTTACACCTTCCATAAAGTAATAATTCCAGCACAAAAATATTTACACAATTCCCTAACATTTGATTGGTCCGTTGGAAGTCTCCGTCCAAAATTTATATCCCAGTAAACTCCATGCCGAACTACTTTACGTAACCGTCAGGTGCAGTTAGAATAATTCTTAAGAAAACGGAAAATAAACACATTTTCTTGATGAATTTATTTCAAATGCTGGAATTATAAGGAATGAATGGCCTTTTTGTGGAATTTATCGGGGATATTAACTTGGAAAAGTCGCGGGAATACTGGACTTGGAAAAGTCGCGGGAATACTGGACGAGGCCTTCTGGCCTTCGTCCAGCATTCCCGCGACTTTTCCAAGTTTATACCCCGATAAATTCCACAAAAAGGCCATGCATTCCTATAATACTGAAAACAAAACGTAGATTCAACGTGTTGTGCCTACATCACACTGCATTACATTAGCAACACGTGACATCGCACGACGTTGTTGATTGGTTAACGTTTGTTTTGCGTCATTAATATCCACGACGTTGTCAATAACGGCACGCTATTGACTGGCAACGTCGTTGTTCCATGAATTGCGACAAAGTGACGTAAAACAAGATTAATTTTAATTTGAGCGTCGTGTTTGGCTATTGACATTTTTGAAGCTATCAGACCATGCGATGTAAATATAAGTACTAAAAACATGGGTCGTTACGTTTGCTGTAGTATGAAAACAGTCGGTCTGTTTAAAGTTTGCGAGGAATCTACAACTTCGCGTGGGATATAAAACGCAATGCATTGAATGGGCGTTTCCATTACGAATGTACATGTATGGATAGGGTAAATGTTTCTACTTGTACATTCAGATATTGCTTTCACTCTGATCATTTTTACCAATGTTATAAGAGGTAGGCATATATAATATTAGTACATTGGATATGTCAATGTACATATACATGTACATATATATACATGGACATAATCTCTCGCAATGGTCAGCTATTTATATTTACATATATATATATATATATATATTCTTTCTTTTTCTCAAGAATTTCAACAATTGCATCAGATAGAAGCGGTAAAAACAACTAATGATGTTCTTATGGTGCCTTAAACTTATTGAGCATTTATTTTAGGAATGTGCACAGTTTTCTTAACGGCCCAATCTTTGATTCATTGACTAGTTTATCAAGTGTAAAATCATTCGGTCGATTACAGAAGCATTTTGAGAGATATTTAAATTTAAAATCTCATTTAAATACCAAATGGAATTCGTCACTAATTGTTGAGGCGTCTCACAGATTGCACGTTCTATACTGGCGATGTGTAGGACGCCATCTTCCAGTTTCAATCTGTTGATATTACACAATCTATCATTTCATATGATTCATTGCGTTAAATGTTGTGGTAGTATAAGTAAATATTTTTCTAACTGGTTTCATGTTTATGGTTTATGCATTTGGAATTGTCCGGCATCCTTGAAGACCACAATTGAAGTCTGCTTCAGACTGCTGCAGATGACACTGGACACTAGTGTGCCACTGCAAATGTCGTGATGCAATCTTCCTTAACCCTTTCAACACCGCATACCGCTTTAGCAGTGTTTATAAACCGTGTAGATCCAGACGAGCCGGCTCAGAATCTGCACTTTTGTTAGAAAAACAATCACCGAATCATGTAAATGGCATAGTCTGAAAATCAGTTTGTGATTATTGGAGTAACGAGCCGGCTCATCTGGTTTCACATTTTTTGCAAGTAATTTTCATAGTTGTTTGTTAGAAAAACAATCATCGCTTCTTATAAATGACCTAGTCTGAAAATCATTTTGTGATGATTGGATTGGTCCTTAAATTTGAAGACATATCACAATCCATTCCACTTACTTAGGGTCGAAAGGGTTAAACGTCTGAATTACAGTTCATAAGAATGTTCTACTTTATAAGCAAGGTGCATGATCACGTGGTACTAACAACAAGAACAAGTACTGAAACCGTCCAGAATCCATCCGATTCAAAGTACGTATTATTTTACATTGTCCTTATTACGTAACGGATTTTGATGAAATATGGCGCATCAAACGCGTCTTGTTAAGCTTCATTTGGTGGTTTCTGTATTTTCGCCCAAACTTCTGTCGTTTTTGCGAAGAATCGATTTCCGTGTCGGTAGACATACGTCATACGTCATACGACATACGACATACGTCTGTGCCGAACTCCTTGGACGACCAAATGCAGCTCATGAAGACGCATTTGTTGCGCCATATTTCAGCAAAATCCGTTTCATATTAAGGAAATTATCACTTACTTTGGAGTGGGCAAGATTTCAACACCTTCAGCCACTGTTGTTGTTATAACCACGTGATCATGCACCTTGATAAGGGCGTTTTGGTGATAACAATCTACATTGGCCACAAATATGGCTGCGACTGTAAAAATTGTGCTTTCCATCAATGAAACATCTGTCATGCTTCTAGCAAGGAATATAGATGATTATCAGGCTACATGAGCACAGATTCTTGAACAATATTTCATATTTCGGTGTTTTATTAGTTATTTCGGTATCTCTGGTGGTTTGGTGCATTGTTACCAAGGTTACCTCGCGCGAATTACACGTATAAGTACGGATATTTTGACAGTATGAAAGGTGCCCGAATGTTCGGAACGGTGAATGTGTAGATAATTGTGGACTTTTGTCGTGTATAATGCACAAATGTATGCAAATTACCCAAAACCAACGAAATCAACCAAAATCTACCAAAATCCACACAAATACCCATATGATGACACCGTCATTATATGGGTATTTGTGTGGATTTTGGTAGATTTTGTGGATTTCGTTGGTTCGTTGGTTGACTAAGTGTTCAAACACCTGCTTACATGAGTGTGCTATTCGATCTGGAATTACACTTGTCACAAATCCCAGAAGCCCCAGTTCTCCAGTCACAACAACAAAATTATGAGACACGCCATGCGATTTTGTACCTACATGTATGTACATGTGCGATTTTTCATGAAATATATTTACGGAAAATGTGATATTTTCTGTAAATGACGTCGAATGATGACGACATTTTCATAGCAAATGCGGAATGCCATTCCGCATTTGCTACGTATATGTTGTCATCTTTCGACGTCATTTATCATAAATTTTGTAAATATTTTTCACGAGATATCGCACATGTTTTAGGTACAAAATCGCATGTCGTGTCCCAAATGAAGATGGATCACTGGTCACAAATGCCCCAATGGCCCCTTTTCCTAGCCGGGGTTCACTCATGGGCCCTTTGCAATGGTACACTCCCACAAATGGTTTCCGGGGCAGGATATGAGGTACGGTCCCTTGTGTGTGCCTATCTGAGCCGATAATGGGTTTCAATCAAACGGCAATGATTGCAATTAAATGCAATCGGCAGGCGGCGTAGACCACGCGATCATGACTATGACGTATTCATGAAGGTTTAACCACACTAAAGTATCAGATAGTCATCCGCTGTGTAGTAGTGCTTACAGAAACCAGTCAATTGATGTAATCATCTACTGCACAGGCATGTTAATGTGTAATGTCCTTCATGTTCAAGCATATGTTTGGGGATTATTTTGTAAGTGGAAGCTCACAGCCTCGCATTACATATCGCGACATCATCTGAGACATAATAAAGGCTAGGGGACCGTTTCACTAAACTTTGTACGACCAAAATGTTCGTACAGTGGGGTCAGCGTGTAAGTGCACACACGAACGAACACGACAGGTTGGTTCCAACCTGTCGTGTTCGTTCATGTGTGCACTTACACGCTGACCCCACTGTAAGTGCAAAGTCAAGATAATCTGGAAATTTCAATTACTGGATTTATTGAACATAGGCATGCATATGTAACATATGTTCAATAAATGTAAATCCAATAATTGTTTACAAGAAAACAGTGTTAAAGGTACATGCCCACTCAGAGACTTCATCTCAGACATTTTCTGGCAAAATAAACAGGCATTCACCATTACCACACGTATTGAATGGCAATATTATACATTTTATACGAGACGTAAATTTACACACTGATATCAGGGGCGATAACCGTGTTTCCTTAAAATGTTAAAGGCACTATTTATTCTTTGCATGTATTTTTGATGTACAGTGATCAAGCTTTATACTTTATGGAAAATATTATTTTTTTCCAGATGACGAATTTAATACGTATAAATAATCAAAAACATCACGCGTCATTTGCATATGAAACTAGCATGATACCACCGTGAATCACAATTAGTAAAACAAATATTACTAAATGATTAATATCTGTATAGCGGGCACTCATAATTTTTAGAACTGGTGGAATAGTGACACAATTATACACTTATTTAATTCCTATAAAGAACATGCTGTTCCTACTGAGTGTGCATGTACCTTTAATGTGAAAGTTACAGACTATCATAATGTTGCACTTACGAACATTTTAATGTTACGAAGTTTAGTGAAACGGCCACCAGGTGTTGTCTACGATATGAAATATGTGGCTATATGAACTGTACATGTGGCTGTGAATGGAGAAATGGGGCAATTGCGACAAATCTAGATCCATGTCAACCTGTTCATCCTCACAACCTATTGTCTGTTCCACGTCTTGCTGCCGCCGAACTTTGGCTATTAATCAAATAACACGTTCATGTAGCCTGGTAAAGAGCCATGTTGCTTGTTATATGCACGACGGGTGTTTCATTGATGGAATGGCGAACAGTGCAGATCCTGATCAGACTGTGCGGATGCACAGGCTGATCAGGATCTACACTGATCGCACAGCCCATAATCCCCATTTCTCCAGTGACAGCAACGAAACTATGCTCATTAGCTTATAATGATAATAATATACCACGTATAGTGTTGTCTCCTTGTGTTCTGTTGCATATTATACGTAAGAAGCCTATATGAAATTTCGGAGATACTTTCAGAACAAGTGATTCATTGATGGAATGGCGAATAGTGCAGATCCAGACCAGACTGTGCAGATTGCTCCGGATATACACTGGTCACAAAACCCATAGACGCCACTTTCACTTTGCATCACTTGATTCTTAGGCCCAAAGTTAAAATCAAAGTACTGAAAGGGCTGAAATATGTTATCTCCCAAAAAACTGATCACTTGCGGAACTAGAGACTGAAAGTTGCATGTTTTCTCCATCATCATCCAGAGGCATATGTACTGTGATGGTGCAAACCCATTCACATCCATACGTTTTCTCTAGAATAATTTGTTGTTTGAAACTCGCAGAAAAATAAATTGTACGAAGCTTGCGGCTAACTGGTCACTGCTACCTAACTGTGAGAACTAAAGATAATAGCTGCTGTATTCATACGCACGAATTTTTTTGATTCGCATTTTCCAGAATTTAACTGATAAACTGAGCACAAAACTGCGAAAACTATACATAATAGTATATGTAGACTTTTAGATACAAAGCAAGACAGACCAAAATGCCATTATAGGATAAGTTGGCACAGGGCACGATTGTCTTGGTCGTACTCGCCATTAAGACGCACGACAGTATAGCTGCCACCGTAGAGATGTGCGTGACATAATATGCTATCTCATGGCAGATAACATATAAAAATAGCTCATGATTTTTTAATCTCCCTTTGTTACGGAATGGAGAAAGTGATTAGTTTTTCTATTCAGTATGATACAATTAATATATAACGTAAGCTTGATATTTAAAGCGACCATGTCTCAGATAATGGCTCAGATATAAAATACAAATGTATGTGTTTGTTTGTTTTCATGGAAATGATCTATATCATCCAATCGGTGCGATTGGATGATATAGATCATTTCCATGGAAACATACAAACATTTCATTCTCTCGTATTACAAAATGATGGAGTGTATCGACTATCAAAATCTGTGGTAAACCAGAGACATATACATACCATAAATCCTTGGTTAAACATAGGGAGATAATTTGACTACTGTCTGTTTCACGAAAGCTGCCCAAATTTTACGGCTATATAGACAATTCAAAAACAAGATTTCTTTTGATAATATTAAATTAAAGGAAAAATTAAGGATGAGCCTTCTTTTTAATTCGTGAAATTTGGTCAAATATTGATTTTATTGCGAAAAATTGATTTGTCTATGGGAAGTTAACATGGGGGAAAAGAGGTAGAGGACTTGTGGGCGGAGTCAAAAAACAATTTCTTTTGAAATTGACTCCGAAACCTAGCTAGATAGCTTGGAAATGATCTAACTAAGAAAACAAAAGTTAAATTTTAAAAATCGGTCCAGTATTTCTGAAATTCTAAAAAATTTCCCCATGTTAAATCCCCATAGACATCTTCACTCCGTGAAGATGTCTATGGGGATTTAACATGGGGAAATTTTGTTTTCGCAATAAAATCAATATTTGACCAAATTTCACGAAATGAAAAGAAGGCTCATTCTTAAATTTTCCTTTAATTTAATACTATCGAAAAAAAAATTGTTTTTGTATTGTTTATATGGCCGCAAAATTTTGGGCAGCTTTCGTGAAACAGACAGTACATGTATGCATTTTTGTTCACTACACACTTACCAGTAAGGACAATTATGAAATACATTTATTTCTTTGTCAAATGATCACACTATACCCCATTTGGAAAGATGTTTATAAAACATGTATAGGAATTCTATGACTATTTATCTAATTTTAAAACAGAGAAATTTGGCACTAAAATATGACGTCACAACGCACGTGACGGTATACAATGGTGCAGTATATCTCGGAGCATGCACGTTTCGTACATAATCTATAATAATAATAAAATATCATAAATGTTTGTCTAGTGAATAATGTTGCATCCAGAAGAATAAAAAGTTAATATATAAATCAGGAATTCCTTAGCTAAGCTTTTATCACTACTTAATTGAGAGATAAATAATAAAACGTTGTAATATCACATCTCAGTAACAGTGTCTGGTGTCATGTTGTTCGTGTTGTTGTATTCGTGCGCGCGCGCGGTGATCACCTGACTGTGTATGTTTAGGCATTTAACAGCTTGATTGATTCTACTTTCAATTTCAAAAATTTCATTAAAACACCGATAGTTTTATGTTCCCTTTATGTTGTTTATGTTCTCTTCCAACAATGGTTTGAAATACTAATTGTTTATTTGATATAATTTGTCTCTTTGCATCTTTTACGCACTCTTGTGGGGCTTATGGGTTTGGGGACCAGTGTAGATCCAGATCAGCCTGTGTATCCGCACAGTCTGATCAGGATCTGCACTGTTCGCCATTCCATCAATGAAACACACGTCATGCATATAGCAAACAACATGGCTCTTTACCAGGCTACATGAACGTGTTATTTGATCAGGAGCTAGACTTGTCACACATGCCATAAGCCCCATTTCTCCAGTCACAGCCACGTTTAAACACAATTAAATTAGTAACTATCGGTTGCATACAAACTAGCAACGTTTGCAACGTTAGATATTTGTCCATAATACATGTACATGTATACACATTTATTTTACATTTTTTTCAGGCGACTTACATGTACAATTAGGTACAGAAAAACTAATCACCCAGTGGAATTTTAGAGCTCATTTTGCAGATGACTGAAAGGGTTAACGGCACAAAATCGTCTTATTTAGCAACATATTACGTTTTACAAGACTTCATTTTCAGACGAAAAAATCCATATTTAAAAAACCAGATTTTTCTGCCATGTGAATTGTATTTATATCTGCAGTTGCTATCGAAAATGTGTGGCAATTAAAGCCACTACTTAATTTTGGCACAGCAACAGGATTTCGTATTAGATTATCGAGCATAAAAACGCACCATCTAGTGGCTAATAAAACCGAGCATGGAAGGTCGTATTGCCGATTCCCGTCCTTAAATATAAACTAACTAACAAGCTGGGCCCGGTTGTTCAAAACACCAGTTAGCTTAACGGACTGTTAAATCCTTAACGGACTGTTAAATCCTTAACTGAATGGTTAAAATCTCTGTTAAACAGAGATTTTAACCATTCAGTTAAGGATTTAACAGTCCGTTAAGCTAACTGAAGCTTTGAGCAACCGGGCCCAGGCTAAATATACATAACGTCTTAGTGTTAATTTGTTATCACCAAAGCCACTATTTGACAGACATTAATTGGCGCATATTAGACGAATAGCTAAAACACATGTATATATATGCCAAGTACATGTAAGTAGCATATGGTCACTTTAAGTATTTTATGTCATATATACCGATTCAGAGGTATGAAATCATTTTTCTATTTTCGTTGTTTCTAAAATGACAATATATGTTGTTACAACTCACTTGAACCGTCTCGACAAGACGGTACAAACCAGTGGTAACAACATATATTTTTGATGAAAAATAACAACAAACCAATCTTTCAGATAAGAAAGTGAAAGCGTCAATGGAATAAAGGAGCAAATGTTCTCATGATGTTAGCTTCCCCTCATTCCACTTCCCCTTTTTAAACTGACCCCTTTACTTGTATGACTCTTCGGTATGACATGCGTTGAGTTTACCTTTTGACGAGAAAAATGAAAACAAGTCAAGTTTCCCCATGAGAAATTGAAGCGTTCAGTTGAATAACTGACCCCTTCAGTTGGCAATATGATGTGCGTTATGTTTATCATTTGATGAGAATTAAGAACACACATCAATTGAAGGGCAGTGTTTTATGTACAAGTTTGAGTTGGTAAGTAACATTTGTTGCAAAAAGGGTCAATGGAATAAAGAAGCGAATGTTCTCATGATGTTAGCGTCGCCTTCTTCAACATATGTTGTTACAACTCATTTGAACCGTCTCGACGAGACGGTTCAAATGAGTGGTAACAACATATATTGTGTATGTAACATTTGTCGCTACTGACAAACAATAGTTGTCGTACTCTGGAAAAATAATGAAATGTTTCAAATCCAAAAATATATGAGTATGTTGTCGTACTATGGAAAAACAATATAATTTTGGTGTGTCAAATCCAAAAGAAATTATGTGAATTTGACTGATAAATAAATCACTGAAGGAGCCTAACTCTTGTCAAGCACTTAGCCACCTTTTCCAACAAACCACTTCAATTATATTAATCTTCAGATTGGAACTGGCCAAGTTTACCTTTCAGGGCATTCCGCAATGGGTTTCCGAGAGCGGGTGCGTTGGTAAGGTAGACTAGAAGCGCTACTGTGACTATCAACCACGTTAGGTCCATCGCCGCATGTATCAATATGACTATCCTGTCACACTCCTACAACTGTTTCATCCGTAGACACATCTATGCTATTCGCATGACATTTCGTAAATCGTATCACGTTTAATAGGCGTCATACGGACGTCATTGCGCAATTCAACAGTTCGTATTTTGTCAGCCGAGTTTAATCCGAAATAGTTCATATAGCATATTACAGGTATGACGACGTATCAGAAATATAAGTTTAAAATTCGATGTACACTATTTCATTTCCCCCGGTTATCTGTTCGCTGATAGTTACTGCTGATCGCTGCCTGTATTCGCGTTCGTCCACCGAGAAATAAATGCCCGATTCCGTTTCGCGTTTCGTCACTTCCAATACGGCGGAAAGTCACGAGGAGCTTATGGTGGGCGGAGTATGTCACGGGAATCTGCGGTTAACCTTCTTCGTGCTGAAGGTACACGCATTTTTCCATTTTTGCTCCTTTTTTCTGCACAAATGTATATGATGTTGGCACTCATTCGAACCGTGTCCTCGGAAAAAACGTTTATCCCCCATGTTAAATTCCCATAGGACAATATTTGCTGGACTTTATATATGCTGTGACCACTCATTCGAACCGTTTCGTCGATACCATTCGAATGAATGGTAACATATACGTGAATCGAGAAAAGAAGAAAATGGAAACAAATGTTTGTAAATGTAGGCCACATGTTAAATTCCCAGAGGACAATATTTGATGGAATTTCTATATATGTTGTGACCACTCATTCGAACCGTCTCGTTGAGACGGTTCGAATGAGTGGTAACTACGTATATTTTCATTGACAAAAGAAGAAAGTAGAAACAAATGTTTGTAAATGTAGATACCTGTGAATGGGTTTCCCAAATGGAATGGGTTTTTGCTATATAAACTAACCATTTACACAATAGTTCCCCTTGCTCTGCTAGTTTTCCTTTTATGTGAAAATCGTGTGACCTATTTTCCATAAAATGCACACACCCTACTTAGTCTAACACTATTAACGTACTTGTTTAATTAGTGTTAACCCTTTCAGCACTGCAGACCTCTATATAGTGTATGGAACGCCAAATATACATAAACTCAAATAACTATGTAGCTCTAAATAATTAGAGCTATCATTAATAGATAGCATAAATTATTTGAGTTTATGTAGATTTGGCGTTCCTGGATAAACTCAAATAAGTATTGCTAGCTCTAAATAGTGCTAGCTCTTTGGAGCTAGCTATATATATGTAATGCTCGCTCTAATTTAAATAAATGGCTAGCTATAATTATTTGAGTTTATGTAGTTTGGCGTTCCATAATGGGAAATGATTCGTAAGAGATAAACGGTAAAGGTAAAACGACTGCAACCAATCATCTCAACAAAGAAGGTAATCAAGACTCTTCCAAAGGCGGTATTGCAAACACTTTAGCAGACACCTTCTCCAAACTCCTTATCCAATAACTGTTCTGAGGAGTCCTTGAAGGTGAAACCTGAGCAAGACAAAACCAAACTCAATTTCAATTCAGACAATTCAGAACATTACAGCGCTCCTTTCTCTATGAGGGAATTAATAGCTTCCTTCGAGAAAGCACATTATACATAATCGGGCCTTGTTGATATCCAATATATTCCGCATACGATAACTTACTACATGTTTACAAACAAACCGGTCATAAACAAAACACATAATAGATGATACAGGTAAATATACCCGTTCCTGCATTATTTTTCAATAGTGACTTTGAGTTTGGTCACCAAGTCTTGTGTGGTCGAGGGGTTAGATTGACAGTATATAAATGATGTCGTCCCGCAGTTCGAATCTTTGTTTTTCATACATTTCGCTATATATTTATTTGTTTGCATGAGACAGTTTGCATGTAGAAAGTTAGTCGGACTTTGAATAAAACTAATAACGAAACGCACATTTCATTGAAGAATCTCGTAGCATGTTCTCGGCGATCATGTCACATTGAGGTAATACAGTAATAGTGATAACCCTCGCCGTTTCACATATTACCCTCTCTACCCACCAGTCATAAAAGGAACACAAGACTATCGACAAAAGTAATGTTCTTTGTGAGGTTCGAACTCTCGACCAGATAGATTGAACAAAAGTTTTGCAAAATTGTGGATATTCGCCGGCTTCGATACCCCTGAGACACACACTGCATGTATATTTGTGTATTATTTAGCACCAAGATACACTAGTATAGTGACTTGCATACACGAGCACTCCATCATGTATTTATTATAGACGAAAACGAGACTATGATATGATAATACACCTGGTTTACCTCTGCTTGGACTCATCGATTAACATCCAGCAACGTATTATCATCGTCTGTCATGTATACCAACTGCTAAAACAGTTACCTGAACATTCTTTGGACAACCTCCGTGACATATTTAATACCATTTGGGAACAAGGTATCTTCCTACCTTCATGGCGGGCAGCGACAATCATACCTGTTCCCAAAACCGGACAAGGATCACACCGACTGTCGCGAAGATCGCGATGTAATTTGATTATTGATATAATCATTGATTTACTTTTACTCCGTCAGTTGTCTATACTCCGTCAGATTGTTATATGCACGTGATATTTTATATTCTTGCAGTTCTCGTGCTTCATGTAATTGTCGTTATTTGATATATTCATTGATTTACACCGTCAGTTGTTTATACTCCGTCAGATTGTCATTTGTACGTGGTGTTTTATCTCGTGCTTCATGTAATTCTCGTTCCCGTCTTGGCGGGAATTCCTGCTAGTATATAAAGCTTAGATCCTTTTCTTCAGGAGTTCAAGAGTTCATTAGTTTATAAAAGGGTGTCAATAGGGTCATTACATACGGAGTTGTTAAAATAATTGAAAATTTGAATGCTGATATTTCTGATGGATTTATATTGTGGTATCTATACTTATAGTGTTCAACAAATAAAGAATTGGACATTACATGTGTTTATCCATTCATGACAAAAAAGGAACTCCCAAAAGTCTTCAGTGTGGTTGGAGATTGTGAATAAAGCAAATAAAGTGCTGAAAGGGGCCAGCTAAAAGGGTCTGCACCACACCGACCCATGAAGTCCCATCGCACTTACTAGCTGCGTCTGTAAAACCATGTAATAAATGATTAATGACAGGCTTGTCTGCTGTTTTTGTTTGGAATCGAACGGACTGATAACAGTCGGGATTTCGTCGCCAGAGAAGCACTGCCGATAATCTAGTGAGACTCGAAGCATTCATTCATGACGGTTTCGTTATGAATTAGCATAATTTATAGTTTTCAACCTGGAAAAGGTATATGACACGACGTGGAAGTATGTGATTATGAAGGACCTTCATGACCTCGGTCTGAAGGGTCATCTCCCTGATTTTATTTCTAATTATTTGAAAGACAGACTATTCCAAGTCCGAGTCGATACAACCATTTCCGATCCCTACAAACAAGAAATGAATGTGCCGCAGGGAAGTATACTGTATGTCACTATTTTAAACATTAAAGTCAATAACATTGTAAAATGCCTGCAACCAGGTGTTGATAGTTCGTTATATGTCGATGATTTTCTAATATGTGAAAAATAAAAGAACATGCTAATTACAACTGAGCCTCAATACAATTAAAAAGTGGGCCACAGAAAACGGCTTTAAATTTTCAAAATCGAAAACTAATTGCATGAATTTTTGAAAAAGACGCGATCTTCATCCTGATCCCGAACTTATACTGGGAATACAACCCATCCCAGTTATTTGGGAGCAGCCATTTATTGGTCTTATCTTTGATTCTAAGCTCACTTTTAAACCTCATTTGCGATACTTGAAAGATAAATGGCAGAAAGCCCTCAAGTGGTTGCAAATCATGGCTGGGGTACAGACCATAAGGTGCTGCACCATCTTTACATCGCACATGTTCGCTCAAAACTAGACTATTGTATATGGACCTGCCAGTAAATCCTATCTCAGGATACTCGATCCAATACATCAAGGCTTAAGTACGTCTAACGCACAGAGCTTATATGCCGATGCAAATGAGCCTTCTCTCCACGACAGACACACCAATACGCCACTAAATCGCATTCCAATTCGTCCAATCCATGACACTGTCGATGCTGTATTCAATAAGAAACCAAGCTTCAAACCACCATTCGACAAGAGAATGGATCCTTTAATACATGATGCTGGCTTAGATCTGGATCACATTGCCAAATACACTATCACAGATACTCCACCGTGGCAGTTGGAGCAGCACAATGTGATCTTCGATCTTAGGCAGAACCAGAGAGCAACAACTGTAGCCTATTTCACCAACATTGCAAAGTATACTTATCTAGCAAAGTATACTTTAAGGGAGAAATTTTAAATTTTAGGATAAATTAATTATTTTTTATTATACTGAATTTATTACATTATCACAGCCAATTTGGCTGTGATAATGTAATAAATTCAGTATAATAATTCTGCATAGTTTTAATCATCAAATATATGCAGTGGTTAGTTCTATATTAAATAATGCATTTCGGGGAAAATAAATGATTACTCCCTCAAAGTATACTTTGCTAGATAAGTATACTTTGCAATTTTGATGAAATCGGCTACTGATCTATCCATTTTTAAAACTCTTTTTCTGGAAGTTAAAGACAGATACAATACATACACTCCGCTTTTCACTGATGGCTAAAAGGACGGGGACCGGGTAGCAGCTGCTGCCGCTGTTCCCGAGGCAGATACATCTTCTATATTTTTTGCGGAATTGAGGGCAATTTTACTTGCCCTTGATTTTGCGAAAATATCTTGAAGAAAGCAATTCATTTTATGTTCCGATTCATTATATTGACTCCAAGCTTTGTACAACATGAAGATTGTACATCCACTTATCCGCCAAATCATGGAGCTACACCATATTTTACTTTCGTCTGGCAAGGACATTATTTTTTTGTTGGCTCCCCAGTCATACTGGTATCAATTGGCAATGACATGGCGGATAGTGCTGCCAAAGCCGCCCTGGAGCTACCTACTTCTAATTTGTCTGTTTGCTATCATGATTTTAAATCATCCATTATTCTCTGATACAATGCAGACCCGGTGGGATCTGCTCACAGATAATAAACTTCATGAAAACCGACTCTGGGCGATGAACTCCATGATACAGACATGTACGCCGGGATGAAGTTGTCCTTAGTTGGCTACCACTGGACATACACGACTAACGCATTCGTATATGCTCAAAGGTGAGCCACGTCCATGGTGTATTCCATGCCACAGCGCATTTACCGTGAAACACAACCTACTGGACTGTATCGACTTTGCTGATATTCGGCGCAAACACTTCAATGTTATTTCACATGCGGAGTTATTCCCGGTGGAGAACATTGAAGGTTTGCTTAGCTTTTTCCATTAAACCAGCTTGTATGGGAACATCTGATTTTTTATCATTGTATACATGTTGCCCATTTATATTGTTCATCATATTAATAAGTTTTACCATCATCATCTGATTGCCTACCACATCTAACATGCTATGTTACTGTTATTTTTATTCTTCATCTACATTGCTAGGCACTAAATGATACTATTTTGTGTTGGTGGGAACCGTTAAGTACCATTCCATTCCATAGTAGTGGTGTTCGCAAACAGTGTAAAGTCAAATGAGCCGGCTCGTAACGAGCCGTCTCATCATGTTTTTAATGACAATAAACACACTCCCTTTTCATAAATGGACTCGTCTGAAAATAATTTTGTAATGTTTGTATTGGTCGAAACATTAATAAACATGTATCACAGTCCAATCCAGTTACTTAGGGGTGCATGGGTTAGGAAAGACAACGTTCATATTCTATGAACTTTCTCGTGGTGGCTAAAACACACTGGATTTGAAACCATGTCACACAACAAAAATGCCCAGATGTTTTGTAAAAGCCCAAAACAAAATATAATTGACATATAATGGCAAAGGTACATTAACATGCTTGTGAAGAAACTTGGTACATCAATTGACGAAGTTCTGCAAGCAAACAGTGTCTATGGCCTAAAAATATCTGGATAGTTTTTACGAACTACTTTTTTTCATTTAGTGTGGTGAAACCTGTACACTTGGTTTCAGATATGCGAGAACAATATGAAATATGTCTATTATTAATACTATACATATATTTGTATCGTATTTCTCAACCCATATATCGGGTGGATAAAATATATGACCCCAATTTGCAAATTACTAAGTCTCGCATGGTATGCGTTGTACATATTTCAATATACAGTAGAACCTCTCTAAACCGGACACACAGGCAGTATATGTATCCTTAGTTTCATAGGTCCCACCGTCATCTATCGCTGATGATAATGCCTGATCATGTTCGCAAAGCACACCCGCATGCATTGACATATTCATATGTTTAGTTTATGGTGGAATCTCTCTAAACCGGACACCCTGGGGACACCATTGTGTTTAATTTATATGGGACCTCCCAGGGTATCCGGTTTATAGAGGTTTCACTGTTTATCCCGTCAGCACAGTGCGTATATGTGCCGTGAAACACGGTGCCGTGAAACATTTTATTTTGATGTCCTGTCAATACGACCTAATCACTGCGTATGAATATATGCGGGTGTCATACTAGTCGATTCTCCGCTTTTGAGGATGTGACTGGTGTTATTTATTTTGCATTTTAAAGCTATTTGTAGTGTTGACGGGATAAATAGAATAGTAGGTTAGTGCCGTGAATGGGAAAAAATATCTGGCGCGGCACGGAAACGGGATGGGCTCGGCAGAGCCTCGTCCATCCCGTTTCCTTGCCAGATATTTTTCCCATGCATGACACTAACCTACTATATATAGATATATATTTATATATATACTGAGCAAAATTAGAAACGTCCCTCCATGTTTAAGGAAAGATTCATCAAAAACCAAAAGGGTTACTTTTAAAAATCAAAATGGAAAAACAAGTTCATTCATTTCTGTATCAAAGCCAATAAATTGCATTTGGATATCTTGTTAAATATTCGAGAGATAACCGGCCAAGGGCGGTAGGGGTCAAAATAAAAAATCACAAAAACTCAGAAATGTGTTACTTAATGTTTAGAGATGGAATTTCAATAAGTAATGTGGCAAATTCAGTAAATCTCGTTAGTACCGAGTGTGGCCACCATTTGCATGAATGCATGCAATGATCCTACGCCGCATCGACGTGACGTAACGCAATACCAGTGCGTTGGGCAAATTCTTCCATTCCCGTTGTAACGCCCGTGTAAGATCGCGAACATTGTCAATCTGATGGTTAGCTCGTGCTTTGCGGCCCAGCTCATCCCATATGTGCTCAATGGGATTGAGATCCGGGGAGACCGCGGGCCATGGCATGACGTCGACGTTGTTTTGCTGTAAGTATTGAGTGGTGACCCTGGCTACGTGAGGGCGGGCATTGTCGTGCATCAATGTCACACCAGGACCATGCTGACGGATAAATGGTAAGGCATGTGCATTTAGCACATCTTCAACATAACGTTGTGCATTGATGTTGCCCTGTACAACAACCAAATCTGTCTTCCGGTTTCCCATGATCCCACCCCAGACCATTACGCTCCCTCCCCAAACCTGTTCTTCTCAACAATGCAACAATCGGTGAATCTTTCATTTTTACGCCTGTATACCCGTAATCTTCCGTCAGCATGACTAACTGTGAACCGAGATTCATCGGTGAACAAAACTCGGTTCCAGTCAGCCCTTCTCCAGTTCAGATGACGTCGCGCCCATAACAGTCTGGCAGCACGGTGACGTTGGGTCATTATCTGACCAGTGTACGGGCGGCGTGCCCGGATTGGTTGGGCGTTACGACGTAACCGGTTGCGAATGGTCTGCCCTGAGACACCGTATCGCCTAGCAGTGACTGTGGCTGCCAATCGACGTTGACGTAAGTGTGTCAACGTAATGTAACGATCGGCTCTAGCCGTCGTTACACGAGGCCTACCAGGTCGCTGCCGGTCGTGAACAGCCCCAGTCTGCTGGTACCGGGCTGCAAGACGATCAATCGTCTTCCGACAGCAACCAAACCGAGGCGCGACCGCCCTGGCGGCCATCCCACCCGCAAGCATCCCAATTGCCTGATTTCGCTCGTTTTCGGAAAGCCGTGGCATATCGAAAACAGTGAAAAATTAAAAAAGTTTTTTAATTTTCCGAATAGCCCCTATCGCATGAATGGTACGACATGAACTGAATCACCTTATCGATGACAAGTATAGCGTGCACGTGCAAAAAGTGGAAATCAACGTTCCGGTCACTGGCCGCTATGTAAACCGTGTGTATCGGCTAAACTCTACACGATCGTATTCTGAACATCGCCACGGTTTAAAATACATGTACTTTGAACATGTAGTACATACATAGACAGAGCTACACCGGCTATAACACAGGGACGTTTCTAGTTTTGTTGAGTATATATATAAAGTATATATATCTCAAAAAATGATCAAGGCATAAACCATCAATTTCGCAATATTTGAAAGTTCCAAAAAATAAATCAAAACTGCACCTGACACTGTTATATATAGAAGCAGCCAGACACGATTTGATCAACCCTCATTCAATTAACTCCTGCATTTTAGGTTTTGGATCATGATTTTGTTTTATCACCACAGGCTTAGTAACAAACATGCATGAAATATACAGTGGAACCTTTCTAAACCGGACACCGAGAACGCATTTGTTTGTTTAATTAGGTTGGTTTCACTGACACTTATTTATTATATACCTACCCATGAAATACATAGTTATACGATGTATTTTCTCATCGATGAAATAAACATCTTCCGGTGAAAATACGACTACTTCCGCTATCTATATTCATAACGCGCACCTGCAGTGCCGGACTGCAAATAGGCTGCAAATACACATTCTTTACCGTATACAGTATAAAAAACTGCTAATTTCCATGGAGCGGTATATAATAAATAGAATATTCATATTTTTGCAACGAATATGACATTTGTGTTCATCTCGTGGTGCGAAATGTCCATATTTCACTCGTGCCTAACGGCACTCGTGAAATATGGACATTCCACACCACTCGATGAACATATATGTCATATTCGTTGCACAAATATGAATATCCTCTATATATTATGTTGATGTCTGTTCATGATTGTCAAAACACACAAACATGTCTTGGGGTGCTCATATTCAATATATACAGTGAAACCTGTCTAAACCGGACACCCTGGAACTCTCAGGGTGTCTGGTTTAGAGAGGTTCCAATGTGTACATACAATGGTGTTTATAACAGCTCCATTGAGTAAAGAATATAAAAAAACACGAACCTTATGAATTATGAACACGACTTATGAACACCGCTTCACCGATGTTGATAATATTTGTCCACAATGCGTGTCTAGATATGGTGCTTTGTTTTGCATACGGCACAAGTCCGACCGACCAAGGTCAAGGCCACTGAGGACCACTTATGTTCATCTTGTTTGTAACACCAAAACATGTATTATATGTGTTTCAATTGTATGAATGTTTGCAATTGTTCGTAATGACACACGATTCGTAGAATAATGTTGTAAAACAGTTTATGTCGGCAGCCATTTTTAAAAAAATATTGCCACTAGCTTATTTAATTAAGTATAATATGTTTTGTCATTTTACATTCAAATTGTGAATGAATTACGGTAAGTACCCGCAGGCTGTTGATATTAATCCCATTGAAAGTTAAGTCAATGCAATATTGTTTGGCGGCCATCTTGAAAACTGATCAACATTTGCTCATCCAGCAGCTATTTGGTCGCGGAAAAACCGGTTTGATAGACAATAGACTACTGAATCTGAAAGTCATACTCACCAAAAACTCATTGTATTGGGATGGGGTGGTGCGTTATTGTTAGTTCAAGGTCTTAGTAATTTGGTGGAAATGTAAATTATATCCCCTGTCTATGGTGGAGAAGAAAACTATTCATGGAATTGAGCAATTGCGATATTGATACAGGTAATTTGCAATTCATAAAGTGAACAACCCATATTTTGAGTACCTTGATACATCTTATTCAAAATGCCTTCCATGTCCACTTAAATGTCTCGAGTATATCAGCAATTCCTGTATAAAGAGATAGGCCGAGAAATTACGTAATATCATCTGCCGATGATGCCAACCTCATATGAGACACGTCATGTGATTTTGTACCTTCGGACGTTTGCGTAATTTCATAAAATACGTTTACAAATTTACAATATTTTCCGTAAATGGCGTCAAAAGTTGACACAATTTTCAGAGTACATGCGGAATTATATTCCGCATGTACTCTGAAAAGTCTGTCAATTTTTTACTTTATTTAGGAAAAATATTGTAAATTTTGTAAACGTATTTAATGAAATTACGCAGATATCCGAAAGTACAAATCACATACCGTGTCTCATATGTGGCCGTGACTGGAGAAATGGGGCCCATTTGATTGGTGCCCAGTGAGACTCCTGTAGCCGATTTCATCAACATTGCAAAGTATACTAATCTAGCAAAGTATACTTTGAGGGAGTAATCATTTATTTTTCCCAAAATGCATTATTTCATATAAAGCTAACCACTGCATATATTTGATGATTAAAAGTAAGCAGAATTATTATACTGAATTTATTACATTATCACAGCCAAAATGGCTGTGATAATGTAATAAATTCAGTATAATAAAAATTAATAAATTTATCATTAAATTGAAAGTTTCTCCCTCAAAGTATACTTTGCTAGATAAGTATACTTTGCAATGTTGGTGAAATAGGCTACTGATCAAATAACTCCTGTAGCCGGATAACGATCTATATTACTTGTTAGTAGCATGATGGGTGTTCCATTTACTGAATAGCGTAGATCCTGATCAGACTGTGTGGATCCAGAAGCTGAGCTGGATCTACACCGGTCGCAAAACTCATAAGCCCCGTTTCTTCAGTCACATCCACATATGAGACAAGAAATGTGATTTTGAATGTTAGATGTGCGATTTATTTATGTAAAACATTTACAGAAACTGCGATATGATATGTAAATGACGTCGAAAGTTCACGAAACCGTTATTTGATCTTGAACTTGTCACTGGGGGAGCATGGGTGGGATGTGGAATGAATAGTGAGAAACATTCACAATAAGTTTCAAGCCAATCGCTCGTACGGTAAAGAAGTTTTATCAGGTAACCTGCCCTGTATTGACCGAATACGTACTGACTGATAACATATTGTTGTATCAGGCATTGCCCTGATATAAACATCCGGGTTACAACGAAGTGAAAATTAACGTTCCATTGGTCGGATGACGTCACGTGACGTTACCGAATGACGTCAGTGTAATGACCCAACGTAAACAAGTGCGCGTTCTGTCCATAGAATACGACGTCATCTAATGTCATTTTCGAGCATAGAACGTTACCTGATAAATAGAATACCAGGCTAGTGTATTTTGATATCAAGTTTATCAGGCTCGGCTCGGAAACGGTAGGAATTCCTCCGCGTTTCCTAGCCTTCACTGATAAACATAATATCAAAAGACACTAGCCTGGGCCCGGTTGTTCAAAACATCAGTTAGCTTAACGGACTGTTAATCCTTAACTGAATGGTTAAAATCTCTGTTAAACAGAGATTTTAACCATTCAGTTAATGATTTAACAGTCCGTTAAGCTAACGGATGTTTTGAGCAACCGGGACCTGGTATTCTCTATATAGTAGAATGTATTTGCTATGACAGTTTCGTCAACTGTCATATCGTACATTTTGTAAATATTTTCAGGAAAATCGCATATCTCCTTAGGTACAAAAGCACATGGCTTGTCTCATATCTATAAATGTAATAATACCATAAATATATGTTTTGTCTGGAAATAACTCAACAACGAATATAGCTACGAGGATGGCGTCATATTTAGGAAAGTCTATGTTCTTATATCAAAATTGCTGCGATTCCTGGTTTGTTATTAAGGAAATTGGTTGTTGAAATTGGCATAAACAGCAAGGGATGGGTCCATAGTCGGATTGTTCAACATTGTGCTTCAATAAAGATGGGGTCTCGCATATCAGGATGTATTGTGGGGGTTATCTTTTATTGCTTCATCCATTAGATAATGTCATGAAGATACACACCTAGCAATTAACTGTTATTATAGGAATGAATGGCCTTTTGTGGAATTTATAGGGGTACACACTTGGAAAAGTCGCGGGAATACTTGACGAGGCCTTCCGGCCTTCGTCCAGTATTCCCGCGACTTTTCCAAGTTTATATCCCCGATAAATTCAACAGAAAGGCCATTCATTCCTTATAATTCCAGCATTTTAAATAAATTCATCAAGAAAATGTGTTTATTTTCCGTTTTCTTAAGAATTATTTTAACTGCGCCTCACGGTTACGGAAAGTCGTTCGGCGTGGGAGTTTACTGGAATATAAAGTTTGGACAGAGACTTGCTACGGGCCAATCAAATGTTAGGGAATTGTGTAAATATGTTTGTGCTGGAATTATTACACATATTGGTACTTTTTTGTATTATTTGTATGACAGAAATAAATAATCTTGAGGTCAGGGGAGATAACCGCGTTTTCTCAATATATTAACAAAATTCGATATTTATTCAAAGGAAGTCGATATTTATTTGTCCAATGCAATTTCTGGTGTACAATAACTATACGTTATAAGATATCGACATCAATTCTGTTTAAGTTGGTACACATACCCAAATGGTTACAACAACAGCAACAATTACTGAAACTTCCAGAAGCGCCTCCGATTCAAAGTACATATTATTTTATATTTTCCTTATTATGTAACGGATTTTTATGAAATATTCAGCATCAAACGCGTCTTGTTAAGCATCTCGGTACGTTGGCCAAAACTTATGTGGTTTTTGCGAAGAATCGAGTTGCGTGTTTACTAACACGGAAATCGATTCTTCGCAAAAAAGACATAAGTATCTGCCGAACTCCCGAGACCACCGAATGCAATTCATGACAACGGGTTTGCTGCGCAATATTTCATCAAAATCCATTGTATATTAAGGAAAATATCAAATAATATTTACTCTTGAGTGGGCGCGCTTCAACACCTTCAGCCATTGTTGTTGTTGCTGTAACCACGTGAGCATGAACCTTGATACTTGATTTAAATAATTAAAACTAATCACAGTGTCTTCACATGCACATAAACTGGTGATCACCACTACTAACACGGTATTGAAATATTAGTTTAAACTTTGTAAACACGAACACTTTTGATGCTAAAAACTTGTAATTAGGTACACATTTAAAATCCGTAACAATATAGTTCTACATAATTTACATACATAATTTACATAATTTGAGGGCCACACTATTTAATGGTTCAATCCCCGCATTTGGTGTGAAATAATAATTTGATAGTATAGTGCATCCGCACAATCTGATCAGGATCTGCACCGTTCACCATTCCGTCAAGTTAAACGCCCGCCATGCTTCTAACAAGCAATATAGATCGTTATAAAGCTACATGCGTGTGATGGTTGATCAGAAACTACACTGATCACAAACCCAATAAGCCCCATTTCTCCAGTCACAGCTACATATGTTGCTGGGACGCTAACCATTCCTCTATCACTAAACAGCAGGGGCCCGTTTCACTAAACTTCTTACGACTAAAATGTTCGTAAGTGCAAATTTAAGATCGTCTGTAAATTACAATTTATGGATTTACATTTATTGAGCATAGGCTGCATATGCAGCCTATGCTCAATACATGTAAATCCAATAATTGTTTACAAGAAAATAGTGTTAATGTGAAATTTACGGACTATCATAATTCTGCACTTACGAACATTTTAGTCGTACGAAGTTTAGTGAAACGGCCCCCTGGTGCGCGTGATGTTAATTGCCCACCGCATTACCGCTGTATCGGTATCAATCCGCCAATACTGTAGATATGCTTCGCGTCTGAAACTGACAACAGGCGTGTCACCAGCTGTCATAACAATGAGTTAGAGTTGTATGTCTATAAATGGACCCGTTCCGGAATTATATCCAAGAGCATGCAGAGACACTCCGTGCAAGCCAGAATAAAATCCAGATGTGTCACATCGTGCTTGAACGTCTGTAGCATTTGTGTATGTGACAGTTGCATCTCGTTATATTTCGATTATTCGTAATCCTATTACTTTTAGGGGAAGGGGCCAAGTGGCTTTGGTGTGGTATGGATCTGGCATGGACCTGGCACCAGGTCAGGTTATTCTTTTTTTTTTTTGTTTAATTGCCTGTAGACAATCCTTTAATTATTTTATAACAAGCAACAAACATGTAAAACATACATCGAGAAGTAATTTGTCCATTAATATCAATGTTAGCGATAAGCAGTGTGGTTCCGACCAGTACGTACATACATACATGCTGGTCAGAATATACTCTGATTGTCCAACAGTGAGTAGTAGTTTGATTTGTATTACATATTTGTGTGTAGTGTGAGCTATGATCAGACTGCACAGATGTGCAGGCTGATCAGAGCCTATTCTGGTTATGTTTTCATATCTAAAGTCAGTGCATTGGATCATATTATGATGCTCTCTTGATATTCGATGATCAACTTAATATTGATGGATTTACATTTATTGAGCATAGGCTGCATATGCAGCCTATGCTCAATAAATGTAAATCCATCTACATCATGAAAGACAGTCATTGTGGACATTGATCAGGTTATTCTAATTTCAGGGCTGAATATATTTTTATTTTCGATGTAAATATTCTTATTTTGATATCCCCCCACCCCCAATGCAGCAGGTTGAATATGGGATCAAACCACGCGTTGGCCCAGCCTGAAATGACCTTAGCTGTTGATAGGCCGTTAAACACCAACAAACAAACATTAATATAAGAGCCAATCCAGCCCTTCCAAAATGATTTTCAGACTAGTCCATTTGTAAGAAGGGGGTGTTTTGTTTTAAACAATATGCAAACTATTTGTAAAACGTACAGATGGGTTGTAAAGAGTCTCGTCAGTATCTGCTATTTTTACAAATAGTGTAGTCTGAAAATCCTTTTTTGACGATTAGATTGGTTGGAAAATTAACAGAACAGTACATTGCAGTTATGTAATGTTGCAACTGTAAAAATCAAGTAGGGCATACTTTAGTGGATTTACTTCATCATTTCATTATAATTCCAGCACAAAATATGTACACAATTCCCTAACATTTGATTGGCCCGTAGCAAGTCTCTGTCCAAAATGTATATCCTAGTAAACTCCCACGCCGAACTACTTTCCGTAACCGTGAGGCGCAGTTAAAATAATTCTTAAGAAAACGGAAAATAAACACATTTTCTTGATGAATTTATTTCAAATGCTGGAATTATAAGGAATGAATGGCCTTTTTGTGGAATTTATCGGGGATATAAACTTGGAAAAGTCGTGGGAATACTGGACGAGGCCTTCCGGCCTTCGTCCAGTATTCCCGCGATTTTTCCAAGTTTATACCCCGATAAATTCCACAAAAAGGCCATTCATTCCTATAATAAATAAATATATTTATTATATACCTACCCAAGAAATACATAGTTAAACGATGTAAATAAAAGTAATATGTTATCATCGATGAAATAAACAACTTCCGGTGAAAATATGACTACTTCCGCTATCTATATTCATAACGCGCACCTGCAGTGCCGGACTGCAAATAGGCTGCAAATACACATTACCGTATACAGTATAAAAAACTGCTAATTTCCATCGAGCGGTATATAATAAATAGAATATTTAACGGCACTCGTGAAATATGGACATTTCACACCACGAGATGAACATATATGTCATATTCGTTGCAATATATGAATATCCTCTATATATATAAATGTATGAGACAAGCTATGTTTTTCCATTCACAGCACTAACCTACTATTCTATTTCTCCCGTTAACACAAACTAAATAACCCCAGCCATCGCACATATTTATACGCAGTGATTAGGTCGTACTGACAGGATATCAAAACTGTTTCACGGCACATACGCACTGTGTTGACGGGATAAAGTGCGATATCCTATGAAAAATATTTGCAAAAGTTGCGATATATACCCTAAATGGCGTCGAAAGTTGGGGAAATGTTCAGAGGAAATGCAAAAGAGTATAATTCCGTTTCTATTTCGCATATGCTATGACAATTTCTCCAACTTTCATCGTCATTTACAAAACATATATAATAGCACAGTTTCTATAAATAAAATATTATCACGAAAAATCGCAAATCTTCTCTGAAAAAATCATGATCCAAAAATGAAAATGCCTGAATACTAAAAATGGAATATTACGTAAACACGTTGTAGTAAACAATATTGTTAACTTTCTAGGCCACGGACTACAGTTAAACCTCTCTAAAATCATACTTTATAATCTGTCGAAAATATTATGTTTTCAGGTGACGCATTTAATTTGTATAAACATACCTAATTTGCATTTGAAAATAGCCTGATACCACCGCGAGTCACAATAAGTAAAATAAATATTACTAAATGATTATATATGTATAGCGGGCACTCGTAAGATGTATAACTGGTGGAATAGTTATCAGGCTTGTCCGTTTTATAGAGGTTTCACTGTAAATCAGACATTTAATCATTCCGAGCCATAGTTGTGTGCTATGCGATCATGAACAGACATTATCACCTGAGATAAATGACCAAGAAACTTGTCAATAGATAACACAGGTGGTTTCTTTGTGTCCGGTTTAGAGAGGTTACTATAGGAATGAATGGCCTTTTTGTGGTATGTATCGGGGTATAAACTTGGAAAAGTCGCGGGAATACTGGACGAAGGCCGGAAGGCCTCGTCCAGTATTCCCGCGACTTTTCCAAGTTTATATCCCCGATAAATTCCACAAAAAAGCCATTCATTCCTTATAATTCCAGCATTTGAAATAAATTCATCAAGAAAATGTGTTTATTTTCCGTTTTCTTAAGAATTATTTTAACTGCGCCTTTTGGTTACGGAAAGTAGTTCGGCGTGGGAGTTTACTGGGATACAAATTTTGGACAGAGACTTGCTACGGGCCAATCAAATGTTAGAGAATTGTGTAAATATTTTTGTGCTGGAATTATACTGTATTATGACAGTATACCAGGGCTCCAGATAAGGAATTAGTAATTGAGTATTGTCACTCCATCATTTCTGAAGCAATTGGGTATTTCAAAATTTTAATTGGGAAAAATAAAATCACACTACTGTTTACACATCAACAGACAGCACTTATTGAATAGTTTGCTGCGAAATGAAAACACATCTTGGCATTTCATTAGAATTGTCTCCTGATTCCAACTGGATTTTTGGCAATTTTATTTGGGTATTTAAGCAAATACGCAGCTTATCTGGAGCCCTGAGTATACTGAATTATAACGCAATTTCTGATACATGTATCTGAATTGTGAAATTCTAAGTCGAAAAGGGGGAGATAATACATGACCCATAGGTCGAATCAAACATCGCAATAATCTTTGCTCATCCACTTACCATAGGGAAACTACATACCAAGTGGCAAGTGTCTGGGGTCCGTTTCACTAAACTTCTTACATCTAAAATGTTCGTAATCGTCTGCAAATTTCAATTGATGGATTTACATTTATTGAGCATAGGCTGCATATGCAGCCTATGCTCAATAAATGTAAATCCAATAATAGTGTACAAGAACACTGTGTTAATGTGAAATTTACAGACTATCATAATTTTGCACTTACGAACATTTTAGTCGTACGAAGTTTAGTGAAACGGGCCCCAGGTGTGTAGCTATTAGGGTTTAAAAGTTTGGTTGGTGACGGATGGGACGGATGGACGGGATGGGACGGATGGGACGGACGGAAAAAGGTAACACTAAATACCCCCTAAGCTATAGTGCTGGGGCATAAAACTGTGTACATAGAGAATACCAGGCTAATGTATTTTGATATCAAGTTTATCATGCAAGGCTATGAAACGCGTAGGAATTCCTACCGTTTCCGAGCCGTGCCTGATAAACTTGATATCAAAATACACTAGTCTGGTATTCTATTTATCAGGTAACGTTTTATGTACCAGTCTTGGTCGTACTGTGCGATGATATTTGCGGTGGCGGCACGCAGTTCCGAGATATGATATTTTGTTTAAAGTTTTGTTATCCACCCGATAAATTCTGAACATACACGTATAGTCAGTTCATGCAAAGTTATAGACCGCTTGAATCAGGTGAAAAAAACTTGGTGAAAATTGTAAGGTGTTGAAAGAACATTAAGTATGACCAAAAAGTCATGTGTACACTAATAGTTATCATACCATGAACATATGGTGATTGTTAATGTACATATAATGTCTACATATTATCTGAATCATGTTCAGCAAAGTCGTTACGCAGGTAACTCATTTGTGGCTGCGACATGAGCTCATGGGTGTTACAACCAGTGCAGTTCCAGTAGCCGATTTCACCAACATTGCAAAGTATACTTTACTAGCAAAGTATACTTTGAGGGAGTAATCATTTATTTTCCTGAAATGCATTATTTCAAATAAAACTAACAACTGCATATATTTGATGATTAAAAGTATGCAGAATTATTATACTGAATTTATTACATTATCACAGCCAAAATGGCTGTGAGAATGTAATAAATTCAGTATAATAAAAATCAATAAATTTATCCTAAAATTGAAAATGTCTCCCTCAAAGTATACTTTGCTACTAAAGTATACTTTGCAATTTTGATGAAATAGGCTACAGATCCCATCAATGCAACACCCGCCATGCTTCTGACAAGCGATACAGATCGTTATCAGACCACAGAAGTGTGCTATTTGGCAAGGAGTCAAAAATGCCATAAGTCCCATTTCTCCAGTCACAGCCATATTTCATGATTTGATATACAGCAGCGCGCTGGGACTAGCGATCTTTGCACGTGCAATCTCCGTAAAGAAACATGCTGGGATAACGACGTGTAATTCACACCGCGGATCTGTCAGCGCGCGCGAGAAAGTGAGCGGTGACGATGGTGCGCAGCAATCGGAAGTGACGACGACATCGCTCGTTGATTTCCGAACTGATGTCCGTAAGATACGGCTTACACCGAAAACAGCCAGAATTGCGATCTCGACAGCTCGTGATCTGTCTGCTATGAGGTGGATTGTTCAAATACTGAATGACGAACCGTGTAGAACCTGATCATAGCTGTGACTGGAGAAATGGGAATTCTGGGATTTGTGACCTGTGTAGCTCCTGATTAAATGTAGTCTGATAACGATCTATATTGCTTGTTAGAAGCATTTCGGGTGTTTCGTTGATGCCCCCCCCCCCCTCCCCCTTCTCTTCAAGGCCAGTCTAAATCATGAGCTGCTAACGTGTTTATTACAAGCAACGTAGATATTCACCGATTACATTAAGAACAGAGAAACACCTGATCAGACTGCGCGGCCGCTCCGGCTGATCCGAGTCTACACTGTTCGTCATCTGGGATCTGGGTCAAAAGGGGTTGTACATAAATTCTGTAAGCCCCATTTCTCCAGTCACATCCACAAAAACGCGGTGGGTTCATTATTTAGTATAGTAAAACTGATTTAAAAATTGATTGTTGCATTTTGTACAGAAATATAACCGGGGAGTTTTTGATTGGATAAAACTAACCGAACAAACGACATGCTGTTTAATTATCCCCCGATGGCAATTCTCAAATGTCAAGGTACATGATCACATGGTTACCACAAAAACACAATGTTTGAAAGTGTTTTAATAGCGCGCCCACTCCAAAGTAAATATTATTTGATGAAATATGGCGCAGCAAACACGTCTTCATGACGGTATTAACAGTATACACGGAAATAGATTCTTCGCAAAAACGGCAGAAGTTTGGGCTAAAGTACCGAGACCACCAAATGCAGGTTACATATGCGTTTGATGCGCCATATTTCATTAGAATCCGTTACATAATAAGGACAATATAACAGAATACGTACCTTGAATCGGAGGCGTATCTGGAAGTTTCATTAATTGATGTTGTTGTTATAACCACGTGATCATGTACCTTGTATGTGTGAGTATGTGGCTGAAATATTGCGAATTTGTTTGGTGCATACGTTTGGGCAGCTGCACGTTTTCCCTTTATAGGCAATATGTTGCACTATATCGCTACACCACAGTCAACGGTATAAATTTGCGGAATAACGTTACCATGTCGCGCACTAAAATATAGCAATAATCTTCAGATCGTTGACGTTCAACCTTCGCTATACTGTTATTGAAAGACAATTTCACAGTATGAGACAACACTATTATCACAACCTCACCAAATAAAGTGTGTATTATCAAAATTCTTAGGGCATTCTCCACGAAGTAGAACGTAAACAAATGCATGTAACGCTTCAAATCCGTCATCACGTTTTGAGGTGCAATGTAAGTAGAGTTACAAGTACTCAGAACTAACATTTGGAAAGTCCGGCGTCCGCCGTCCGAGTTTTACGTTAAAGTATTTTCAAATTGCTATATCTCTGTGACTGCTTGGGATATCAAATTGAAACTTCATATACACACTGATCACCATCCATTGTATATCCTACCCATGCTGCCCAGGGGCCCAAGGTCAAGGTCAAATGGTTTTAAGCTTTTTGTTCAAGTTTTATCTTAAAGTTTTTTAAATTGCTATATCTCTGTGATCGCTTGCGATATCAACTTGAAACTTAATATACACATTGATCACCATCCTTCTTTTCATTGTTTGCCCTACCCATGCTGCCCAAGTTCAAATTACTTAGATTTTTTATTTAAAGAGTACGTTAATTTTTTTTAAATTGCTATATCTCTGTGACTGCTTGGGATATCAACTTGAAACTTCATATACAAATTGATCACCATCCATATTTTCATTGTATACCCTACCCTTGTTGCCCAGGAGCCGAAGGTCAAGGTCAAATGACTTTAAACTTTTTTGTTTAAAGTTGTATGTTAAAGTTTTTCAAATTGCTATATCTCTGTGACTGCTTGGCATACCAACTTGAAACTTCATATACACATTGATCACCATCCATATTTTGATTGTATACCATACCTATGCTGCCCAGGAGCCCAATGTCAATATCAAATTACTTTAAGCATTTTGTTAAAGTTTTACGTCAAAGTTTTTCAAATTGTTACATCTCTGTGACCGCTTGCAATATCTACTTGAAACATCATATACACATTGATCACCATTTATTGTGATTAATAGCATACTGCACCAATACCCAGGGTCAAGGACTTTGAATTTCAATCCAGGCGTCATCGGGGAGCATTTGTCGGATTTACTGACCATCTAGTTATTTTTGTAGGGAATTCCAACTCATAACTCTAACAGCACGGTGTAAATCACAGACCTACGGAAGCCCATTAGGGCCACTTCACTTTTTTTTAATTTCCATTTATTCAAGATGTTTTTCTTGAATTTTCAAGATATTTTCTTGAATTTTCAATAAAAGATCTTGAAAATTCAAGAAAAGAACTTGAAAATAAGGAAAGATCTTGAAATATTGAATTTTCAAGTTCTTTTCTTGAATTTTCAAGATCTTTCGATACTTTCTTGAATTTTCAAGTTCTTTTCTTGAATTTTTAAGATTTTTTTTTGAATTTTCAAGAAAAGATCTTGAAAATTCAAGAAAAGAACTTGAAAATTCAAGAAAACATCTTGAAAATTCAAGAAAGTATCTTGAAAATTCAAGAAAAGATCTCGAAAATTCAAGAAAAGATAAAAAAAAAGTGAAGTGGCCCTAATGGGCTTCCGTACAGACCTGTATGAGGCAACAGGAACTTACCCAAACGTGAAATGTACATGCCACGTGCAGGTGACAGTTAGTTACCAAATCAGTCTATATATATGACTCTCCTTGGTAACAAGAAAATGTATAACATGCCACAGCTAGTTGGATCATGAGTTGTGCGTATGTGCGAGGAGATAATCCGCGAGCTTTAGCGAGTGGATTATCTTCTCGTACATGTGGAATAACGTGATCTAACTGTGTTATCAACTCTCATGTATATACATTGCGCATGGGTTTGGTAAATGAAGAATCTAAACTCGAAATATATGATAAGCATACATACATACCACCAGGCTAGTGCTTTTTTATATCACATTTAGCAGGCAATGCTAGGAAACGCGTAACGGCTAGGAAACGGCTAGAATGAATAGTCATACTTCCGCTCTCGCTACAGTATGAAAGCGGTGCTCTATAAATACGTTAGCAACTTTCTTGGTTTGCGACGCGATTCGAGATGCGGCATTTTGGAACACGATGATGATCGAACTAGTATACAAACGGTCCTGAAATTATCTATACAAGTACATTAAAGCATTATGTTCTGACCTGCGCATATCAAAACAGCATGGTATGGCGATGTTGTGCTTTTAAACGCGGGTTTTAAAAACGACCATCATATTTTCTGTGTGTTCTCCATATTGTTTCCATTTCCCGATTCATTCGGATATCCCCGCATGTGAAACATTCAAATCTGGACCTAATCACGTGTTTAGTGGGCGGGGCTATAGCGACATACACATGACGTCATCCTACAACTTTTACTACGAACCCACCGGAAATAGTAAATAGTAAGCGCGTTTGCTTCTGTTCGGGTGTCAGTAATACGTCAAATTCGGCTTCAATAACTTCCTTTATTGTTTGGTCAATCACACTTATTTTGAATTCAAGCTTTTTCTTCTAAAACCTTTGCCTTTGGTTGTAAATTGCTTGTCACAATGAACACATGTTGTGGCGGCCATTGTTTCGCGCGGTATGTCAGCATTCCAAAGATGGCCGCCGCTACCATATATGGAAACTAGAGTAATCATGAGAGATCACGTGACTAAAGATGGCGGCGGATGGAAACGGCTGCAACGTCCAGACAATAATTTTGCGAATAAAGTCAAATATATCAACAAATAAACATATTTTTGGGCTGATTTTGCGAAATTGTTTATTTATATACATATACATATATGTGTAGATTATTTTTGTCACTTTTATCGATGTTTATGGGGAACTATATTTTGCTAACGTGAATAATGAATATAGCATTGTAGCCGTAATAGCCGATTACCGCTACGCATATTGTAGCTAGGAAACTACGGGGCGCCAAGTGGGACATGGCTCAATTTTGTCAACAAAATTCATTTTTGTGCCACAAAATTCAATTCTGTGTCACAAAATTCACTTTTGTGCCACAGAATTCAATTCTGTGTCACAAAATTCACTTTTGTGCCACAGAATTCAATTCTGTGTCACAAATTTCAATTCTGTGTCACAAAATTCACTTTTGAGCCACAAAATTCAATTCAATTCACTTTTGTGCCACAGAATTCAATTCTGTGTCACAAAATTCAATTCTGTGTCACAAAATTCACTTTGCACAGAATTCACTTTTGTGCCACAAAATTCAATTCTGTTTCACAAAATTCAATTCTGTGCCACAAAATTCAATTCTGCACACGCATGTAAGAAGGACTACCATTGGTCAGAAACTGCACTGGAGAAATGGGTCACGGTCGCCGATCTACACATT
The DNA here is from genome assembly GCA_029237695.1 of Conchocele bisecta. Lineage (NCBI taxonomy): Eukaryota > Metazoa > Mollusca > Bivalvia > Lucinida > Thyasiridae > Conchocele > Conchocele bisecta. Next base: position 48,480,115 of record CM055273.1, read on the forward strand.
CAATGTCGATGATTTATTTCTCATTCTGCCGATGATTCATTTCTCATTCTGCCATTTTGCTTCAACTATCTCCAAACAGTCAAACGTTGACAAACCCATTCGTATTTAAACTCATTTGCGTTATAATTGTACACATAATTCATGTACATGTAGATCTCCCGCTAGTACTGACGTCATTTAGTGTGTATCGCAAGGTACATTTGCCCCAGTTAAATCAATAATACACGCGCTGTGGCCTGTGTTCTGACTGCTGTCTGTGTTTATAAACAGAATGTGTGTATTGGGCCATTTGAGGAAACCATTTGTAGTATTTGTGTAGATACCATATGGATACATGTACTAAGATGGTGTATACTGTAAATAATGCATGTAGACACATAGTTGCGAACACGTAACTTCGCAACTAGTAGACACAGATCCAATACCATTTGTTTCACAAGGTTAGATCTACTGTTAGAAAACGACGTCATCTAATGTCATTTTCGAGCATAAAACGTTACCTGATAAATAGAATACCAGGCTAGTGTATTTTATATCAAGTTTATCAGGCTCGGCTCGGAAACGGTAGGAATTCCTCGGCAAGCCTCGGAATTCCTACGCGTTTCCTAGCCTTGCCTGATAAACTTGATATCAAAATACACTAGCCTGGTATTCTCTATATATGGGCATGTTCTCAGGTCTAGCTATGTCCCGGCTACTTTATGTTTGACCCTGTTTACATAATTGAGGGAAAATTCTGAATATGTTTCTTATTTCTCCTTCAAAGTATATATGCTTATATGGTGTGACCACTCATTTGTAATCATAATATAACCAAAATAACTGTCTATAAAGAAGTATAATATTGATATATTGGGTTATATTTTCGCATTGAAATATTTAAACCTGCAAGTGTACTCCACCATCTAGTAAAATGGACTAAGACCGATCTCAACCAATCAACGTAGAGATGACATAGACTATCCTACGCAAACTAATTATTGTGGACAAAAATGAATTCTGTCCTACAAAACTGAATTTTCTTCACAAAACTCAATTCTGTCTTACAAAATTGAATCCTTTATAACCAAAATGAATTTTGTATACGAAACGTATGCAGAATTGAATTTTATGACACAGAATTGAATTTTGTGACACAGAATTGACAGAATTGAATTTTGTGACACAGAATTGAATTTTGTGATTTTTAGTGTTACAAAACTCAATTTTGTACACATAATTAACCTGTCCTGCATGGAGCCCCGTAGAAACGGCGAGCTTAACTAATTCCTAACCGTTTCCGAGCCGAGCCTGATTAACTTGATATCAAATGACACTAGCATCATTTTATAGTTATCAGCCGACGTTTTATGTTACATAATGAGCACATATGACTTGGTATTCGTTGAAAATAACGTGGACTTATTTACGCAGCGTCATTACTCTGACGTCATTCGGTAGTGTCATGTGAGGTAGTTCGAGCAATGACATGACAGCGAAAGTAGTACAGTTCCAGTGGAACCTCTCTCGTATAATTGTGTCACTATTCCACCAGTTCTAAAAATTACGAGTGCCCGCTATATGGATATAATCATTTAGTAATATTTATTTTACTGATAGTGACGCACGGTGGTATCAGGCTATTTTCATATGCAAATGAGGCATGATATTTTTAATTATTTATACTAATTAAATGCGTCACCTAATAATATAATATTTTCGACAGATTATAAAGTATGATCAGTGCACATCAAAACATAAATATACAGAGAATAAATAGTAATGTCCGTTGATATTTTAATGAAACACGGTTATCACCCCTATGTGAAAATGTCCGTCTGATATAAAATGTATAATAATGCCAATTAATACGTGGAGTAATGGTAAATGAATATTTGTTTTGCTAGAAAATGTCTCAGATGATGTCTTTGATATAAAGAACAGATTGTGCCTACTGAGTGCCAGGCATGTACCTTTAACATCAGACATAAATTTCAATGCCACCAATCGAATTAAGCAAACAAATTAGTTCACGGTGTCCGGTTTAGAGAGGTTCCACTGTGTGTACTGTCTGTTTCGCGAAAGCTGCCCAAATTTTACGGCCATATAAACAATTCAAAAACAATATATTTTTTGATAATATTAAATTAAAGGAAAATTTAAGAATGAGCCTTCTTTTTATTTCGTGAAATTTGGTCAAATATTGGTTTTATTACGAAAAATTTATTTCTGTATGGGAATTTAACATGGGGGAAAAAGAGGTAGAGGAGTGTGGGAGGAGTCAAAAAACTATTTGTTTTGGAAATTGACTCCGAAACCCGGCTAAATAGCTTGGAAATGATCTAACTAAGAAAACAAACGTTAAATTTTGAAAATCGGTCCAGGATTACTGAAATTCTAAAAGATTTCCCCATGTTAAATCCCCATAGACATTTTTTCCACAATAAAACCAATATTTGACAAAAGTTCACGAAATAAAAAGAAGGCTCATTCTTAAATTTTCCTTTTGATTTAATATTATCGAACAAAATATTGTTTTTGAATTGTTTATATGGCCGTAACATTTGGACAGCTTTCGTGAAACAGACTATAGTTCGTTTGACCCGGATGTGTGTGGGTCTGACACACTGCAGATGCAAGGCTCCTTACTTGATAGTACGATACTACGATGACGATAGTACTATATCACGATGCTACGATAACGATAGTACGACTACGAAGATGATACTACGGTGCTACGATGACGATAGTACGATATCACGCTGTTACGATAACGATATTACGATACTACGATGTTGATAGTACGATGCTACGATGACGATAGTACGATATCACGAAGTAGTATATAGGGAGTCGAAATGATACCACCTACGTTGGTATCGTTTCCACCCCTATACACTACCCCCACCACCCCCGGAAAACTCAAAAATTGGTTAACGAGGAAATTGTCTCCCGACAGCAAATTTCTGAATTTTTGGAGAAAATGATACCACCAACGTTGAGCTGTATTGTAGCTCCCACCACCAACCAAAATTTGGTGGTGAACACAACAAAAAATAGCAAAAGCCTCCACTCGTGCACACACCCCAGCGACTGGGTAAATTTCTTAGCCGGTACCCAGTCACTAGGGTGTTGGGACCTTTCTTAAGCCCACACATCTGTTAGCTCACAGTCTAGTTTGACAGGTCACCTTTAACCCCATTTTCAATTCCTCAATTCAGAGAAACCAACGAAGTAAGGTGAGCCTAATTTTGTGATTTGGTTTCTGAAATTGCAAGCTCTTAGGCAGAAATTTTTAGGCCGGCACCTTTGAGCTATGCAATTCCATCATCAAATTCACACATATTTATAGACTGCTACCATTAAACAGACGAGACGGACGTCATACCGGATCAACAACATGGCACACACGAGATGAGACCAATTGTTGAAAGGTCAACAAACGTATATATACTCATCAGTTTCTATACAACATAAAAATGGTGTGCAAATTATAATTATTTATAAACACTTAGAGAGGTTCACGAATTTCCGGGATGGTTCGTTATTTTATTAATTTTATAATTAATTAATTTTGTAAAAATTATTATTAATTAATTTTAAGAAAATTATAAAGTTAATTAATATAAGAAAACCACAAAGTATATCGATACGCCGTTATAGGAATGTATGGTGGTCAGTGGGTGTCGATACGCGATTATAGAATGTATGGTGGTAAGTGGGTGTCGTAACGGGGCCCTAAATCTTTTTTATGTTCCGTATGGAGGGGCCGTCGGAACAGCTGGACTGTAAGGTAGAGGAATCTCCTGATGTCACTGCAGACACGCGAATAAGCATATCACGTCCCGAGACGGGAGAGGAGATTTTTTCTCTCGTCGGCCCTCCCCTCCATAACGAGTTTTGTTACGTCTTCGTCCGCGAGAATTTGTGGTCGAGCCTTGGATCGGATCGTACCCTTTAACTCCTGGTACCTGGCCATCTCTTCGACGACCATCTTGAACTCGCTATCTGATACATCGTTGTCGGCTATCGCTTTTGACACGATAACGTCGATACTGTTTTTCTTAGATCTCGCGAGAACCGCTATTCGATCGTGCTTTCGACTCTTGGCCTCTAGTTTTCGGCCCACGAGTCTGGTCGTCATGCAAAGCAGTCCCGCCCCGCCGCTACAGCACTCAAGGTCGCCGCGACCGGTGCAGCGACAACTGTTGACAATAAAGACACACTCCCCACCCCACTTATAACGGATGCTGAGGCTAACGTGGTGCTCACCCCCTCTAATATATTGACTGACCGCCTATATTTCTTCGCATAACCCGTCCGCATCTCTCCCTCGTGTTGCAGAATATGTTGTATCTCGACGATCCTGGTCATCCTAAAGGATGCCGGGTCGGCCGTCCCCGAAGGTAAGTGTGGATATAGTTTTTCGTCATTCATCATAAATCAAGTTGTATTAACAGTGTAGCAATAGTGGAGGAAACTGCTTTGTCAGCAATTTTTGTAATAAAGTTAATAACACTACCTGCCGAAACTTTAATTGTAGTGTCATTATCGAATATAAAAAACCCTGACCTCTGCCCCGCGTGCTTGGTGATGCCAATATTCTGTTCTACACCATTCAGGACGACATTCACTCGGACTTCAGCAGTGGCGTGTCCGCGAAAGTTGACCGAGCAGACCGCCATTCGCAAAAATCGTCCCAGACACTGCCATGGTATATCCCCATATCTGTTGCTCGCGTTGGCACCGAATGAATATTCGTAGGCCCCCTCGTTTAGTGAACCCCGCTCCTCGGCACAAACTGTTATGACGGGTTTTCGAGCTTGCAATTTTCCCATTTGTGCAACCGCCCTAGTTAAAATTGTGTGGGACTGTGCTACGCCCCTCTCCAGTCTTCTCATTGCGGCTTCATCGTATGCTGCGGCCGCGACGGGAACGTCCCGTTCTAAGTTGGAACTACCTGGACCGTATATGCTCATGATTAATATGTGAAATATATATATATTATGTTTAATTGGTTATTTCGAGAACGACCGAAATCGGGTAATCGTTATTCAACTTTCTCGCTTGATCATCAATAATAGAAATCTTCAACTCGTGGATATGTACCGATACCAAAACTTTCATCTCCGGGGTTGGGAAGTATAAGGTCAGGGTCTCGCCATAGAAACAGTCGCTGGCGTGCACAGTTTTTAGTAATGTGTTGGGAGCTCCGTCTAACGTGTTGTACGATGTGTTCAATTGATTCAGGTGCACCCTGAATGTTTTCGTGAAAACGAAGTCCACCGGGTCGTCGCCGGTGTGCTCACCTGGCTCAAACCAACCCCTATTTTCAAATAATTTTTTTTTAAAACCGAGCCGCACATCCAAAGCCGGGGTGATCGTTACCCGGTTGGTGGGTTTGATGGTAAAGGTCATGAGTCCGGTGGCTTTAGAGATTGTGAGGTTGGCTCTACCATCAAGCTCCGACGCAACACAAGTTTGGAGGGCTCTCGAACTCCAAAGGCCGGGAGGCAGCTTTACACCTACTGGTTATCTATCCTTCACGTAGCCGAACCCTTCGTTCTCCCCCACGTTTTTCCACCCAACCGTGAAGGTGATTGATCTGAGGCCTACCCGGCGTTTTACGCAGCAGTTGTCGATTGACTTTTGAAGTTCTCAACTCCCTTTTTGAACATTAGTGATAGTAGCAAACATAATAATATCTTTCAATGGATACCAAAGCATTTAGCTTTAACTCTAATGCAAAGTACGCGGTCGGTGGTAAATACACGCAAAAAGACGTTGTTAACCGCCTTGTACACCCAACCGTAACGGTTAGACCAGACAGTGGCTTTGCCACCAATTTCCCTAACACGTTTGAGAAATATGTAGTTCCAAAGACTACTAGTCAAGATGTAATACTAAGATGGGATTTTTCCCATATGAACTTCTGGCAGAACCAGCTAAATTTCGCTGTATGGTGCGCAACGGCCGGATGTGGAGTTTCACATCAAGACCATCTGACATCCAATAATGTCATGCTCCGAAGTGTCTACAACTTTCATGTGTATTACACTATTAGGAGGATTCTCAAAGAACTAGGTATTCCACTACCTCAAGACGACGGCTGGGATCCCATTTCCAGCACATACGACCGTAAGGCGTTCGAAAGATTGTGTAACGAATTTGTGGTACCAAAAGACGCGGACTGGAGACAGAAAGTATACACCCCAACTAATAGTTTAGGGTTAGTTCACCTTAAAGGCTTAATTAGTGGTGAGCATCTTGATAAAGTCCCTGTATATTTCTCGGGGCTGTGGAGTGATCGCGGAGCTACCCCACCGCCTGTTAGAAAAATGGCAACATGGACTAAATATAATTATAAGTTGAATACAATGACGTTCGGTGATGAAGTGCTTGGAGGGCTTGCGTGTACAGACGGTTATTGTCATTGGCTACCTACTAAAGTAGCCCACGTGGAATACCTAGACCTGGGTGATACTCCACAGATGCGAAATGCGTGGACCACATTTATGTTAGATAAAAGCACTGGATTTACGCAGGGTGGGGTTATTCACCTCAACGACTCCATACGCGTATACGTCTGGGCAATCCTCGCCTCACAGAAGCAAACGCGCAGCACTATACTGGGCATGGGAACGGCCTTGGACGCGCAAAAACAGTTCTTGGCACTTGTCGAGGACGCCATCTCAGCTAAGGTGGACCTCCAGAAGGCGATCCAGAATTATCAAGACGTTTTGCAGACGGCCCGCACCCCGGTAGACTACGCATTTGGAATAGGTCTTTATATGGCGCCGAGTAATATGATACTACAAGACGACCCGGTTGACGGTTACAATAATCAGATCATAGTCGCCACCGCCAATCAAAAAATCGGCCGCAACGGGAACGTGAACACAGGTATCATCAAGCTCCCACCCAAGATGCCCGGGCGCGGAGTTGTAAGTGGAACCTGTTACGTAAAACCCCCAAAACACAAAATGGATACACCCACCCCAGTACCCCCAATTCGCAAATTGGATGCACCATCGAGTTCCCCCAATTCACGAATTGGAATAGGAGCGAAAACTAGTGTCACAACCCACAAGGAGGAGAAATTAGGGCTCGTCGTTGCCCTCGTGGCGTTCGGACTATTTGCGCTTTGGTTTTAGGAACTCTCGGGCGGAGAATAGTAGGAGACCGGCGATCGCCACGATTAGAGCCCAAGCATTCACGGCGAGCCATCCGGCCGTTTTTGATAATATAGATAACAATTAGGAGACGAGACCCCCGATCAGCCCAGGCAGCGCGGCGGCCGCCTTTTCGGCTAATTTAGCCAGGAGACTGGCGAGGGCTTTTAGTTGTTTTTTTACCTACTCCTTGGCTCCACCGGGTGCAGGCACGGGTGCTGGCACGGGTGGTGGAGTGGGTGCTGGAGCCGCACCGCCAGTGAAAGCTAGGACTATGGTCGATATAGTCATGCCGATAGCCGCGAGGATGCTTGCTATCGTGATGCCCTGCTATCTGAACAGAGTGCGAAGACGCTCACCAAGTGTCGTGTCCTCGTGCAGAACCCTCGAGATTGTTTCGCGGATCCGACTTATTTGGGTGCGGAGTGTCTCATGGTTAGTCGAGGCAGCCTCCAAGCGAGCTTCTCTTTCATCCCGCAACGACCACATGCGTTCGGTGATCCGCTCGGTAGATTCTCTATCGTCACGGGCTTCCCCAAGTTTTCTTTCTTCCAGCGCGATATGTTCATCCAGCGCCGTGAGTTTGGAGAGGTCAAGGACCAATTCGCCCCGGACCTTTTGCAGAGCCTTATCGAGTCCACGGAGTTCGCGAAGAGGTAACGGTGGGTCATCGTTGAGTATTTCGTTTTTGCTGAACGTGGTCTACATCGTGTTAATAGCGTCGGTGGCTACTTGAGGGACCTCGCTGAGCCCGACCGTTTCTATCGCGGCGACTGTCTTCGCCATCGTTTCGTCGGTAGACTTGAGGGCCTCTACAGCGCGGGCCGGCATAATTGGTGTACCCCTCTTCCAATCTGGGAATCCGAGTGCGTTCCTTATGATTTGGCCACTGCCCCGGTATCCGGCAATGGTGCTCAGCGCTAGGGGTTTTCCGTTCTTCATGTTGATGATTGGGATATTTGATGCTTTTAGTCGCAATCTACCGTTCAGATCCAATTCGAAATTGGAGTAGTCGCGGCCGACAGATGGGACCAAACCTTCTTTTATCCAATGTTTGTAGTAGTCGTTTACAGCTGACTCGAGTAATTCCCGACTTAGGCCAACGCTGCTGGTAGCGCCACCTATTTCCCCCCTCAACACTGTTGAACGTGATTGGATTGGACCTGGAGTCGCTATGAAGGGTATTTCGTCATCATCATCATCATCCTCATCATTTCGGTAATCGTCTCTGCCGATTTCATCCATGTCAATATCGTAATCAGCCATTTTATATAATTATGTATTAAAGAAAAAACCATACGGGTTTAATAGTTTCGCTAAATTATGTCTTCGAGTCAATACGGTCGCAAACTCAATCCATATCGCAGACTGCGTGAGCCCCTCGGGGCAAAAGGTGTGAGACAGAGTGTCGTTATTATGAACAACCCATCGACGATAGATCAGAACCAGCAGCTATTAGTCCGCTTCCCCAACCTCGGAGCTAGCGACGTCATCATGCTGGGTACTGTTCGCCTCGCTTTCACTATTTCGCTGACGTCGACGGACGCGGACCGAACCATCGTTCAGAACCTGGGTCGCGCCATCGTTAAGAAGACCATGATAAAGATTTCTGGTAATGAGGTGATGTCGATCGATGACAGCGACGTTTACCATTGCTACCAGGACCTGTGGAAGACGGCACAAGAGTATGAAAACGCGGTCTATCAGGGTATTGACACCAGCCGAAAGAACGTAACCAGACTTAGAATCGGGGCTGGTGACAATGCAGATAACGTCGCGGCCGCTTACGGCAACCGATTCTACATCCCGCTCGACTTTGAGTTGCTGGAGAGTCACATGCCCTACTATCAGAGCGCTTTGGCGGACCGCCTCGAATACGAACTAACGTTCAACGACTACGGCCGAGTTATCATAGCCACTGACGTGGCATCGACGTATACGATAGACAATGTTTCGCTGGAGTACTACATGGTCACGATGCCCGAACTCGCGCGATTGATCAGAACCCAGTACGCCGGGCACGTTGCCATACTTTACGACCAACGTACCCGCCCGATCGATGAAAGGTATACTGATGCTGTTCGAGGAGGGTCGGTTCGCGCTCGGGGCTAGAGAAAGAGATACATTTTATAACCCCAAAATCACAAAGGTAGAGGTGACGATCGAGGGAGTCCCCAATCAACTCTACAGCGCGGGTCCTCGCGCGCACCAGCAGTGGGACGAAGTCAGAAAGCAGTTTGCTTCCGGCTCTAAGCGCACGCTGGAGGTTGCCGCGATTGCCAAAGACCTGCAGCTCTCGGACGTCTCCTTCGCGGAGTTCCTGACTACCAAGTATGCTCTATGGCTAGACATGCGAGCCAGCGACGACGACCAAATGCACGGTAGCGGACGCCAAGTTAAGAACGCTAGCGAGGGTGTGACGATCCAGATAGCCAAAGAGGCGGAAGGAGCTGGCGCATTGAACGTGTACTTATATATAATTACAGATGCACAACTCAACATCGAAGATGGTCGATACGTCTCAGCTTTATACTAAAGATTTAATACCTTCAAACAAATCCAATTTACCAATTGGTGATGCTCACTCTGCCATAATATGTGGGCAGACAGGATGTGGAAAAACGGTTTTCATCCTGGACTTGCTCGAGGGGTCATATCGTGGTGCTTTTCGACACATTGTGATCCTGTGTCCCACTGTGAGGCACAACGAGACTTATCAGCGGCGCCAGTGGATATGGACCGACCCTGAGGTATACGTTATTGACCCCGGCGACAGGCTTCACGGTTGGCTGCGTGTCTTCTATCAAATATTGCAGGGAGAGCCCACCCTATACGTGATTGACGACTACTCGGCCAAGGCGGCGATGACCAAAAAGAAGGACATACTCTCCGAGCTCGCATTTTCTGGCCGCCATGCGAGGCAAAGCGTATGGATCTCCACTCAAAAGTACAACGCCGTCCTCAAGGATCTGCGCGAGCAAACGAAATGGGTCACCCTCTTCCACTGCAAGGACCGAGACTCATTCGATGAATGTACACCAAGCTTCTGCTTATAATGCTTATAATGTAATTAATTAATTAATTTTAAGAAAATTAATTAGCAAATGCTGAACAATGCTTAACAATTATTGAACAATTACTGAGCAATGCTTAGCAATTACTGAGCAATGCTTAACAATTACTGAACAATGCTTAACAATTACTGAGCAATGCTGAACAAATGCTTAACAAATGCTTAATAAATGCTGAGCAATTGCTGAACAATGTTGAACAATGCTTAACAAATACTTAAAAATGCTGAGAAAATGCTTAACAATGCTGAGCAATTGTTAAGAATGTGTTGCTCCGCTGCGAGCTTTGTTGCGAGCATAACGGTGATCATAAGTATCGGGTGGTGCGCTTGGCAATATTTTAGACTTATGAGACTTGTAAGAATAATTCTAAGTATAATGAACTGCGACGAACTTCTCGATCAGCTAATGGAAGAAACCTCAACTCCGTTGAACCCCAACACCAATCGCGAATTGGGAGGAACTGAAACTGAGTGCAACGACTCCGAATGAAAACGCGGCGCGACGCGAGCGGCTAGCTGCGCTGGTTGCTGGGGGACAGTCGGAGCATTATCTCGGTAGGCGTCTCTCAGTTTGTCAGGTGGATAATATGTCAGATGCGGAGATCGATAAAATGTATGCGCGACACGAATCCAAATTAGGTGCGGAGATGACAAAAACTCTCGGATCGGCGGCTATTCATTTGTACGCTACCACCGTTAGTATACTTCTCCCTATACCAGACACCGCGGGGTTGATTCGCGATCTAGAGACTGACCCTTTTATAGGACACACTCTTAGAACAGCCTGCTGCTCAATTGATCACAAGTTTGGAATGTATTTAGCTCCGCTGACAACCGCGTTGACCACGGGTAAACACTGTCAATTTTGACATATATGCCCACGAACTATAAGCCCTAATATTATAAATGATGACACCTGCGAGAGTGACGGAACCCTCAACTCCAACAGGGTTGGGGTTGAACCCGATTGCAGCACTTCCAACTCCGATTGATCCTTCAACGGAGCACTCAACGCAATCGAAATTGGAGTTGAACCCGATTGCACGACATAAAAATCCAAAAAGACAGGCAGCTGGGCGAGCAGCGGCTGCCACACGAAAAGCTAAACAAAATAAAATACTCGCCGATCTTCGAGGGGCTAAATGGTCGTTGCAATCCCCGATTGCTGTTCCTGCTCCAACCGCACCCCCAATCGCGATTGAATTGGAGGAGGAGCCCCAATCGCAATTGCAGTTGGTGGTTGAAACAGTAAAAGATCCGAAGGCAGCTCCTACATGGATCATCCCGTAGGTTGTTGTTGGTGGTGGTTTGGCAGTTGTTGGTGCCCTGTGTGTGTGGAACTACCCCCTATTACACCGATCCAGATTGGAAAAACAACCAGCCGCTGTTCCGAAGAAAGTTACGAAAAACCAATCGCAATTGGATGCGCCCCATTTAAACATTGATCGCGATCCCTTTTATATGCAATAATTACAATGGCTGAACACGATGGTAAAATGATAGTGAATGCGTTTTATCACGCCGTGGTGATATCGGGTCTCAGTATCGAAGGTGGCCTTAGGAGGGTCCGCTCCCAAATTGGACTTTACTGTGAGAGACGTAGGGCTCGTGACCTTAGATGTAGCGGCCGCAGTTTGGACCCGAGATTATCTAATTAAAGCTGGAATTCTACCCGTTAATATATGGAAATAAATGGCTTCGATTGGAATAATGATAGGTGGTGCACTTGTAAACGCATTGGCGTTCAGCGGTAGCAACTTTCTATTCTCGAAAATGAGAAGCTCGAAGTGGATGAGAAGCGCAAGCGTCACGATTTAGCTGTAGAGCAACTAAATAGCGCAAAGGAAGCATGGTCACAAAAACGAACCGCCCATCTGGACTGGGTCAACGAAGAGCTTCGCCGCGAGAATCACGCTGCGCAAACTTTCCAGAACGTTGAAGAAGCCAACGGCGAGTATGCCAGCGCGTACTCGCATATCCGCTGAGAAGTCTCGCGCTGCTAGATCGCGAGCCCCAACTTTCAGATTTCTATGTACCGTCAGAGGCTCAAAAAGACCGCGAGATCGCGTTCATCGTCGTGGGAATGGGTGTGGTGGGTCTCGTCGGCTACTACATTCAATTGAAATTGAAATAAGCAATACTTATTTTAATTTTTTTTTATAAATATATATATATAGAACGATGTTAGTTGACGAACTTTATTACGCTATGATCGATGTAGGCTATACTGTCCTTAAACACCGCATAGCTGGTGCAAAGAGTATGATTCGTCTGGCCCGAGATTCTCTCGAGACGTGGCGCGAGGATGAAAAAGCGGCCACCCTTTTCGCAAAGCGGATGTTAGATTCCTACCAATCGTGTTCAACTCCAATCGCGAATGGGTTGAGGGATGAATTAGATTCCTCCGAGCTCCTTCAGAACTTAAACTCCAATTGTGATAGTACTTCCAACAAAGGTTTATTATTAACGACGCAGTTACCGGACGATCTGGCGAGGGCATGTTGGAGATTGTCCGATCTATTAGAATACTTCGCATACGATGAACATGCGCAAACTTGATACCAAACTAACGCGCAAGCTAGCAAACACATACTACAGCCCCCGCGGCTACTGGAAGGGACTCGCGGCCATCAAGAACCTCGCGGCGGCGACCAAGGTTTCAGAAAACGCTGTCAAAGAATGGCTCAAGAAGCAGGCCATCTGGCAGATCTATTTACCCGCGCCTCACAATATTCCGCGCCCGAAATTCGATGTGCCGGTGCCGAACCAAGTTCACCAAGCGGATCTCCTGTTTCTCCCTCACGATCGCGTCGGTCGCAAAACGTACAAATACGCACTGACAGTCGTTGACGTAGCGAGTCGCTATAGGGAGGCTGAGCCGTTGGCTACGAAAGGGTCTAAGGAGGTGGCCGAGGCTCTTTCCCGAATATATAAAAGGAGTCCTCTCAAATGGCCGAATCTTCTCCAGGTCGATCCCGGCCGCGAGTTCATGGGCGCGGTCTCTCATCTATTGTCTAAGCACAACGTTTCTATCAAACGCGGCCGTGTCAACATTCACCGGGACCAGGGGATCGTGGAGCGGTTCAATCGAGCCCTGTATGAGAGGCTGTTCGGTCACCAATATGCCAAAGAGCTGCTGCTTGCGCAGCGGGACCCTCATTCGCGATCGACTGAGTGGTTGGCCAGGCTGCCCGCCGTGGTCTCCGCATTGAACGGAGAGGTGACCAGATTGATCAATAAGAAGCCCGTAGATGCCATCAAGTCTAAAAAGGTGACGAGCAAGCCCTCTGCCGTCTCGCGAGGGCGACCCGTTGGTTTAGAGGAGCAACGGCTTCCATCGGATGTTGACGTCCGGTACCTCTATCAACCGGGAGAGCTCGAAGGTGGCAGCCGCCGCCGCGCGACGGATCCCGTGTGGTCTCTCAATGTATATCATCTAGATCGATCTATTACCAAACCTGATGAGCCCGTGCTCTACTATTTGACTGATGGTCCATCTCGCGGGTTTGTTCGCGAAGAACTTCTTATGGTGCCTTCTGACACCCAGCTGCCCCCGGATCGTCTGATTCTTTAGAGAGGTTCTGTATGTATTCCGTCTGATAACACGCGTCTTTTATCGTAGTACGCAGATAGTCCTAATTTTCGTTGACAGTACGTTTTCATAACACCGTCTTTCATTTTAAATCCTCTATTTTGTACTACATCTATAATGTGTTTTCCATCTTCTGTAGTTTCACTTAGTACTCGTTTATATGTATCCCAATTTAAATTGTTAGTTCTCTTGGACATTCCTTTCGCAGAGTTTTTATTTTTTTCAAAATTAAGTTTTTCTCGAAATAACACTTACTAGATAACGCTATCGCCCTATCTCCGCTAAATTCCATTTTGAAAAGTCCTGGCTCTCTTTCGCTCCATATATCCCAAGCCAACCATTTCTTTTTTTCTTTTTCAAACTCGTCTAGTAAGTTAGGTCTAATCAATCCCTCTATTGTTTTTCCACTAACTCCTATATACATACTATCCGTGTCCATCTGTATTAATTCAAAGTCTTCCCTTTTTACGTATTTGTCTAGAAATTCGTAGTAAAATTCCAAAATTCTCAATTTAGCTAGTTGATAAACCGCTATTCCACAGTGGAAGGGGCTCTTTACTGTACACCGGGGTTTTCGGGAAGATATTTCGTACGCATCTCCTATCTCTTCCAAATCGTCAAAGAATGCCGACAAAAATCGTCATTATACTTATCTAAAGAATACATACCTTTTCTATTCCTCAACCATTCTGGAAGTTCTCCTCCTGCTGCTTCTTTGGATTGTAGTCCCAAATCTATTACCCTATTGCCCTGTATTAGCTTTACAAAAACCTCTACCCATCTTACAAACTTCCACTTTGTATTTGGTCTGTCTATTTTATCGGACATTATTCGTGTCTGACAACCATTTTTTAACTGTTTTCATTGATGATAGTGGTTCGCTACCACCGAGATTTTTGTGAAATATTATAGTCATAGGTTTTCCATTTTTTAGTTTCCTCCATATGTTCTAGCTTGTAAGAATATGAATATCTCGGAGCGAGTTTATCGGACATGCGTTCAGACTCGTTAATGTCAATGTTTTTACGAAAGGATAATGTAACTACCCGTCTTCCCTTTTCTACCTTTTCCAATGTTTCATCATGAGCCCCCACTATTTCTTCACCTTCTGCCATTATCGCGCGAACGATATATTTTTTCTTATTATTTGGTATTGGGTCACCTGTGCGTCTAATTTGTGACAAATTATTGGTGCTTGAAGGTTTTATTACATTAGCCCTTAACCCCGCAATACTTTCTTTTTGAATTCTATCACCAACTTGCTCTGCTCGAGAAATGTCCTTGAACTCTCCTCTTTTGTGGGCTCGCGCAAAGCGATTCATAAACGCCTCATTCTTTGTGGCGTTTATCAGCTTTGTCAACCCCCTAACTCTCAACCGTTTACCATAAGTAATCCCTAGAGATTCGGCTTCACTTTTAAAACTTTCTATTTCTGCTCTAGTTTCTGGCGTTATCATATTTCTGTATATATAACCTATGAAATGTATCTGTTCAATTGGACGTGAAAAATTTATCTGATGTTTTTTTCGCGTCCAACTGAATATATAAAAATACATATATATATAATGGAGTGTGCGACTTGTTGTAAGACTTTTGTGTGTAAAGACTATCTACGAAGACATCTATCGAGACGTAGAAAATTTTCTTGTGTCGCCCCACAATTTCAATGCCCCAGATGCCCTTGTAAATTCGTTAGTGCCCAAATTCTTTGTAGACATAAGCAACTGCGCTGTCAGGTGGCTAAAGGTGAACGCGGTAGACTGGAACTGGTAGAATTAGTTGCTGATTTGCGAAATAAATTAGCTATATTGGAGGAGAAAAATGGGGTGTTGGAATATAAACTATCACGCGCGGACGTGTTGAACTTGCATTAATGAGTTTTCAAAAGTCAATTTCCAATTCTAATTATAATTTTCAAATCCATTACAATATTGTTGTAGAAACGCATATCCGTAAACGAATCGTTGATTTTAAACGGTTTTATAAAATTAGTTTGATAATGTTCAGCTAGTTGTTCTCCGATCCTATTTAGTCGCTTCATTTCGCGAATTTGATCCTTGTACCTACGACATAATTGCCGGTATAATATTGTAAATGCAACGTTTTTATCGGAGCGTAATAAATTACGCTAATATTTCATGTATTCGATTTTGCATAGTGTTTTCAATTTATAGTAATATTTTTCACCAAAGACATTATAAAATTCCAATTCCCATTCTATTTTATTATCCATTTTGTTATAATTCCAATATAATATTTTTTTGCTATAACCTGTGAAATTTACCTGTTCAATTGGTGTCGAATTTACCTTTTGTATTTATGACACCAATCTCAAATATAATTGGGACTACAATACCACAACCAACTTTTGGTGGGAGCTACAATACAGCTCAATAACGTTACAAACTTTGGTTGGTGGTGGGAGCTACAATACAGCTCAACGTTGGTGGTATCATTTTGACTCCCTCTTTTCAAAATTATTTTCTCAAAAAATTCAGAAATTTGCTGTCGGGAGACAATTTCCTCGTTAACCAATTTTTGAGTTTTTCGGGGGTGGTGGGGGTAGTGTAGATGGGTGGAAACGATACCAACGTAAGTGGTATCATTTTGATTCCCTATATACTACTCACGATGATACGATGACGATAGTACGATCTTATTTTATATTTTAGTATGGCCTCAGACGCGAATGCGCATGTCCATCCGGAAGGCGATATCTAGATGGTACGATGACGATAGTATGATGCTACGATAATACGATGCTACGATGACGATAGTACGATACTACGATGACGATATTACGATGACGAGTATACGATACTACGATGACGATACTGTAGTCATCGTGATATCGTAGTATCGACCCGATAGCGATATTACGATGGCCTAAACTGAACACCGTAAATACCAGAACATTGGTTTTTTTATATCAAGTTGGTCATGCAAGGTTAGGAAACGAGTAGGAATTCCGAATCATATGCCCGAGGCTTTCACCAGGGGGATGTTTCACTAAACTTCGTACGAAATTTTCGTAAGTGCAACTTTATGATAGTCTGTAAATTTCACATTAACAATGTTTTCTATGCTCAATAAATGTAAATCCATCAATAGAAATTTCCAGACGATCCTGCAGTTGCACTTAAGAAAAACATTGTAGTCGTACGAAGATTAGTGAAACGGTCCCAAGGAATTTTGATGGGAACAACTTAAAATACAGTTGTTCGACTGGCTTATGTGGGTGGTTGGTCGGGAGCACGCGAACGGTAATTTAACGATTGGGTTCATGAATGCCGACTTACATGGTTTGGCCCTCATTGTACATGTTCGGCCTTCTGATAAGTGATAGTTAAATCCTGTTATACGTCATTAAAAATTTATAAGATTAGTGCTGATCATATTACTTTTGGGGTTGGAGCTAAGTGACTTTGGTGTGCAATGGACCTGACACCAGGTCAGGATATTCTAATTTCAGGGCTGAATATATATTATTCTGTAAATATGCAGTTCTGATTTTGGGATGGGATAGTCCAACCCGTTGGCCCGGCCTTAAATGATCTTAGTTGTTGGTAGGCCGTTAAACACCAATGATCAATCAATTAATCGAGTGACTGATTCAAAACATGCTAGTATGAGAAGTAGGGCGAGCCACAGCCATATCATAATAATGAATAAGTGAATGCTGTGAATGGAACTTAAGCCAATTATACACAGTGATCGAAGTAATTTGGAAATTGGCCAATTGTCCTAAATGCGACTCGTGGGAGAAAAATTCTATCATGGCGTTAATATACATGCCAGATTTATGCCTATTGGGAACTTCCCTGATTTGTGGCTGTGACTGGAGAAATGAGGATAACGAATTTTGCGACCAGTGTATATCCAGATCTAATTGTGCAATCTGATCAGATCTGCACTGTTCGCCATTCCATCAACGAAGCACTCGTCAAACTTCTAACAAGCAATAATTATTATTATTATATATATCGTTATCTGGCTACAGGAGCGTGCCATCTGATCAGGAGCTACACTGGTCATAGATCCCCATTCTCCAGTCACAGCCACATTTAACGGTGATCAGTGATAACTGGAATGTATTTGGTTCACCGAATGATATATATAGAATATCATGCCAGTGTCTTTTGATATCCAGTTTATCGTATTCCCGGAAAAGTGATTCTGGTGTGGCGAGGACCTGGCTTCAGATCCGGATTATTCTGATTTCAGGGCTGAATATATAGATTTTTTATTGTAAATATTCAGTTCTGATTTTGGGATTTACCACCCCCCCCCCCCGCAATTGTACAGGCAATATGGGATTTAGTACTAAACCCATTGACCCGGCCTTAAATGACCTTAGCTGTTAGCTTAGCGAGATGCCGTTAAACCCCAACAAACAAACACAATTATCGTATTCCATACAACAGGGATGGAAACAGTTCCAAATGTCACAGAGGTGAATGTGTAAAGCACAGTAGAACCCCTATAAACCGGACACAGATACAATTTGTTGAGCTTAATTTAGATATGTTTGACTTCATTGCCATTGACCTCCGATAACGATGTCTGTTTATGATAGTTAAGCAGCCAAACGTGTGGTAGTCATCTGTCTGTTTTACAGTGGAACCTCTCTAAACCGGACACCCTGGGAACCTCCCAGGGTGTCCGGTTTAGAGAGGTTTCACTGTATAGGTAGCATCAATATATTGGTCACACCTCTGTAACAATGCTCATAAACAACTAAATTATTGAAAGCAATACCAGAAGGTTGCATAAGATATGTATGACATGATTTCGCCATTACTGCAATTCGCAACCCATGTTTGTGTACATAGGTAGATGTCTTGGATTCAAGGAGTTAAGCAGCATTTAGCCAACTGCATACTCTGCTTCACAGGCATTCGGCGTGTTTTGGCTTTCATCGGTATAAATCTATATTTCTGAATA
This sequence comes from Conchocele bisecta, assembly GCA_029237695.1. Lineage (NCBI taxonomy): Eukaryota > Metazoa > Mollusca > Bivalvia > Lucinida > Thyasiridae > Conchocele > Conchocele bisecta. The sequence continues at coordinate 48,498,875 of CM055273.1, forward strand.
AGGCTGCTAACTTTGGTCGGACACGACCTCGTATCATAACACATTCCGCGATTTTATTAACGCTAATGTGAATATTTTTGCGGAAAGTGCACATGTAAATATGTATGCAAATAATATCGAATCACAGCTCCTTTTTCCAGATCGGACACAACCTTGTATCATAACAAATGAAATAATGTGTTTCAGGCTCTAACGTCAATATTGTAGTGGCAAGTTCATATGATCATTTGAGAATTATCGATATCCTGCAGAAATATATAGAATGCATAGAAAATTACCATGTTAAACATGTTATTTTATTATGATACGAGGTCGCGTCCGACCAAAGTTAGAAGCCTAGTTCATATATATAGTATAACACTAAACAATAACCCTTCGTAGGCACCGGATCCCGAAGGATGCAAGGACGAGAAAATAAGTATATGGTATGGAAAACAAAATCGTTCAACAGTGCTAATACAAATGGAAAAAAATGAAATCCCAAGCGCTTTCGGCTGTTAGGCCTTCATCAGGGGTGCATAAACATAAAAAGAAAAAAAAGAAAATCAAATCAATAAAGCAGTAATTTATTAATAGACAACTACACAGTAAAGTGTTAATCTATTAAATGAAACATGTGACTGGTAATATATGGATGCTGGACAATGGACTATGTCGCGTCTGTAGAATGGCTGAGCGATATTTAACATCGCTATGATTTTTACAGAATGCGATTTGTACCCGGAAGTGGGATGCAACCATGTTCTTCAGTTGTAAGTTAACAGCGTAATGATTAAAATTGCGCTCTGGTCTAAAACTTTCTGAGTCTGATTGCATTAGTCGTCTTTGTTAATGCCATGGGGGCATTTTGTGTCCAGTCTATTGATCCAGTACTGTTCACGCTTCTTTCTCATGTCGTCGTTCCATGACTCATTATGTTCGACCCCCACCAATAACATGTCCTGGAACGTATGTTGTTCCAGAGCGAAGTGTTCTGAAGCTGGTGATCTGGCAAACTTGCGCGTTTTCCAGTCTGATCGATGTAAGTTTATACGCAGACTGAGTGCATTTTTGGTCTCACCCACATATTGCATTTGGCAAATGTTGCATGTCATCAAGTAGATAAGATTCTTGGTTTTGCAGTCGATGCGCTGTTTGCAGTCGATCAACTCGTGTGTACGTTCGCTCTGGAAGGCGGTCCTTTGGCTCATGTGTTGGCAAGTCTGACAACGTTTCGTGCCGCATGGTCCAGAGCTGTTGCTGTGCTCGGTTAAGTTGTCGTCCACTGGCCTGATCTTTGCATTGACCAGGATGTCACGGAGGCTTTTGGGGCGTCGCAGAGCCAGTAGTGGCTTTTCAGGTAGAATGCGGCTGAGATGTTCAGACGATTCCACTATGGGCCAGTATCTCTGGAATATGCCTCGAATGTCTGGTAGACTGGGGTGATACGTTACCACAAATGGCACTACAGGTATTTTCTCGTCTGTTTTGGATTTGTAGGTTAGCAGATCGGACCTGTCAATGGCTTTGACTTTATCTATTGACCGGTTTACCACGGCTGACTTGTAGCCACGCTTGCATAGGTGCGACGTAAGCTCTTTTGCTCTGAGTTCAAACGTCTCCGACTTGGAGCATATGCGCCGTATGCGCAGTGCCAGACTGTATGGAACATTGCGCGAGCAGTGTGGTGGATGGCAGTGATCCCTCGAATTAACAATTCGTACCCACAATATAACAATTCATTCCCTCGAATTAACAATTCGTTCCCATGATGTAACAATTCGTTCCCGTGGGAACGAATTGTTATTTCGTGGGAAATAATTGTTAAATTGACGGAACGAATTGCTAAATCGATCCCTGGAATTGTTAAATCGATTCCTCGAATTAACAATTCGCTCCCACAATATAACAATTCGTTCCCTCGAATTAACAATGCGTTCCCTCAATTTAACAATTCGTTCCCTCGAATTAACAATTCGTTCTCACGATGTAACAGTTTGTTCCCTCATATTAATAATTCGTTCCCACGATGTAACAATTCGTTCCCACGATGTAACAATTCGTTCCCGTGGGAACGAATTGTTATTTCGTGGGAAAGAATTGTTAAATTGAGGGAACTAATTGTTAATTCGTGGGAACGAATTGTTAAATTGAGGGAACGAATTGTTATTTCGTGGGAACGAATTAATAATAACAAATAATTATACATCGCCTGCGGGGCTCCGTAGTGCATACAGTCTTAAAATGTTGTTCCCGGTGTTGGTCTACAAAGTTTGTACATGCGAATACAACAAAGAACTACAGATACAAGTATACCATATGCGGGCAATGCATCGATATACAGATATTTCAACACCCGTCCTACAGATTTCTTACACAAATGCCAAATTCTGAATATGGTTAAGCAAACACAGTTTTGCACCCACAAATGCGTAAAGGTATGCTTCCCATGTTGAAACACTAGTATTTGTATGCAATTATCAGGAATTCTCAAATCCTGATTTCAGAATATATCCTGAAAATTCCCACCCCTGTTACAATCACGACGACGTTAGTGACACGAATTGTATAGACAGCAGCATGCACCAGCACCAAGTTTATCAGGCAAGGCTAGGAAACGTGCAGGAATTACGAGGCTCGCCGAGGAATTCCTACTGTTTCCAAGCCAAGCCTTATGAACTTGATATGTCCTACACAGAGAATACCAGGCAAGTATCATTTGAAATCAAGTTAATCATACAAGGCTAGGAAACATGTAGGAATTCCCAGGCCTGTCATAGACCAGTAGCCTATTTCATCAACATTGCAAAGTATACTTTACTAGCAAAGTATACTTTGAGGGAGTAATCATTTATTTTTCCTGAAATGCATTATTTCATATAGAACTAACAAATGCATATATGTCATGACTAAAAGTATGCAGAATTATTATACTGAATTTATTACATTATCACAGCCATTAAATGGCTGTGATAATGTAATAAATTCAGTATAATAAAAATTAATAAATTTTTAAAAAAATTGAAAATTTTTCAAAAAATTGAAAATTTCTCCCTCAAAGTATACTTTGCTACTAAAGTATACTTTGCATTGTTGATGAAATAGGCTACTGACCAGCGTAGTGCCTCTTGATATCAATGTTATCAGGCAAGGCTAGGAAACGTGTAGGAATTTCATGGCGAACATAGTGTATGGAAATGGGTGGGTGGCGTAACGTTTTTCAAATGAGCCAATTATTGGGTCCTATGTCCTTCAAAAGACTGTAATATATAGTATATGGAAATGGGTGGATGGGGTAATGTTTTTCAAATGAGCTAATTATTGGGACCTAGGTCCGAGTATTCCACCTGTGCATTTCACCCGTTCGAACACTATAGGCAGAATGCCAAGTTGTGCAAACACTATAGATCCAGCTGAGTCGGCTCCAGAAATTAGTATGAAAAGCCAATGTAGAATAGCCAGGGTTGAAAGAGTTAAGGAATTATGTCATAGAAAGATACACTTGGCTTCAATCATAATTGCTTCATAAGAGTGATGTGGTGTATGAATATAAGATATGCGAATATTGTCTGTTTACTGTATATGGTACAGTGGAACCTCTCCAAACCGGACACCCTGTGAGGTCCCCAGGGTGTCCGGTATGGAGATCTTTCACTGTAAATCGACATGTGAGCACTTCATGACACATTATAGTGTTTTGCAATAATGAACATTCATTGTAATCAGAGATAAATAACAGTGAAACACATCTGATGCATAGTGTATTGTTAGTGCACATATTACCCGTAGGTAAAGCCATATCTACTCGCATAGTAGGCGAGTAAGACACCAGTGGCAATACACTCAGATAATTGCTTATATGTCATTGGATTTGACACAGTATGTATGGCAATACATGTACAATGTATATATTGACAGCACTGTGTATTTATCTGACTGTTACACAGCCATTACAGTGGAGGTTGCTGCACCAAATTGTATTTATGTATATGTCATATTGTTTGTGGTATGTGTCAAACGCAACAAGAGGTAAAAATGACTTGTACAGACTAAGATGGCCGACATAGCAAGTCCATGCGTCGTATAGAATACAATAAAAAGCCAATGTTCATATAATTATATGTTCCATATATTTAGGAAACAATATATCCCATCACATTTAGGAAACAATTATATTTGAATCAAACGATGATGAAGTACAGAACGGATCCTTAAAGTAAAGCTGGATTTCATATTAATACCAATATTCGGACCATTCAGAGATGACGTGCACATTAAATGTTTCGGAATACGAGACTGAATACAAGCTTTTACATAACGATAAAGACGAAAACAGTGTAGATCCTGTTCACGTGTCTGGTGAAAAATTCCGAAATTATTAGATTGAATAAATATGCAATAGAGCACTGGTTAGACGTGTTCACGAATTTAACACTTTCAACACTATATAAGTGTTTGCAAACAGTGTAGATCCAGATGAGACGGCTTCTCATCAGCATCTACACTTCATTTTCATATATTTTATAAAAAAGCACTTCTTATAAATGGACTAGTCTGGAAATCATTGTGTGATAATTGAATGTCCTTACATTAACGTAGCACAGTTCATTCCAGTTATTTAGGATCGAACGGTTAATAATGTCAAAGATAGTAAGTTTGGACCGCGAGGAATAATGGTTTCCTTCGTAGATATGTCAAGTTGTTCTTCAATTATGTTGAAAGGAAATCATTAAAATTGTCGATTCATTTTGTCTGAGAATAAAGATCAGAACGTGTTCGATGGTTCGCAGTTACAGCGGGTTAAGTCCTCTATTTTTTGCGAAATAAACGGTCATTCAATTGCAAGAAACTACATATATGTTGGTACATGTACCAATATAGTTGCGAATACTATCTCTTTAAATCTACTCTCCCGTACCGTCCGTAGTCTGCTGGAGTACATTACAAGAGCTACTGGTCGCAACTATTTGGTACTTTGCTATCACATGATAATAGATAATAGCCACCATCTTGTAAATCAAAATGGCTTCGACATTTATTTTCTCTTTTTTTCTCTCGAAACAGCTGGATATTTTCTTTGGTGCACTCCATATCATCAGCTACAATTACACAACCGCCTGCGTTAATCTCGCCGAGATGTCAACATTTCTCAACATGTATTGGCAATCTCAACGCGCGATCAATCAGTTTGATTGGCTGAGCCTGAGTTGTGACACAGCTCAGGCTCAACCAATCAAGCTGATTGATTTCAAGCAAGGACATGCAAGTACATTGTATTTTTGAAATAAAAATAGATAACGTTCCATTACACATCTGTTACATCGCCTGGTATCGAAGGAATCATTAAATGGAATCAAATGAAAATAAAAGCATTACTTATAATTTATATTTACCTATACCCGACATTTGCCATCTATTAAAGGTTATTATTGTTAACTTTACGACCGCTGGACTCCCACATTGCTAGTAAATCGCCAGTTTAAGAACACATGTGGATAAAGCGTGGAATGGGTGGTAAACTTGTTAAAACCTCTTACATGTAATTATGTTTAGAAACCAGCAGAAAGTCATAGAAATAAAATTGCCATGAAAACAAAAAAAATCGCCTCGAAAGACCTAGGAATAGAGGTCTATTCTACGGAGCCCCGCATTGGACATGGATTTTTTTATTAATTCGTTCCCACGAAATATCAATTCGTTCCCTCAATTTAACAATTCGTTCCCTCGAATTAACAATTCGTTCCCTCAATTTCACAATTCCTTCCCTCGAATAAACAATTCGTTCCCACGATATAACAATTCGTTCCCTCGAATTAACCATTCGTTCCCACTAAATGACAATTCGTTCCCTCAATTTAACAATTCGTCCCCTCGAATTAACAATTCGTCCCCTCGAATTAACAATTCGTTCCCACGTGGGAACGAATTGTTACTTCGTGGGAACGAATAGTTAGATTAAGGGAACGAATTGTTATTTTGTGGGAACGAATTAATAATAAAAAAGAATTCTACATCCCCTGCGGGCCTCCGTACTATTCCTATGCATTTAGAAGCGATTTCTTTTTCATTTGCAATGTTATATCTCTGACCTTCCGTTGGATTCTAAACATAATAATGATGTTTTCACCATTGTACCATCCCTGCAGCACATTATATCCGCCTGTAGCCATTATGCATTAGCCCCATCCTATTCACGGACCCATTCATGATATGTATAATTATATTCAGGAATATTAGCAACGACACGATATCTATGTCTACTGCTAAAGGTGCATGCTCACTCAGTAGGCACACATGTTCTTTATATCAGAGACATCATCTGTGGCATTTTCTGGCAAAATAAACCTTAATTCACCATTAACCCACGTATTGATTGGTATTATTAAACATTTTATATCAACCGTAAATTTCCACACTGATATCAGGGGCGATAGCCGTGTTTCCTTATAATGTTAACGAACATTACTATTTATTCTCTGTATTTATTTTTTGATGTGCAATGATCATACTTTATCATGTTTATAATCTATCGAAAATATTATTTTTTCAGGTGACGCGTTTAATTAGTACAAACAATTAAAATATATAATGCCTCATTTGCATATGAAAATAGTCAGATTCCACCGGGAGTCAATATCAGTAAAATCAATATTATTAAGTGATTATATCTGTATAGCGGGCACTCGTAATTTTCAGAACTTGTGGAATAGTGACACAGTTAATAAACACTTAATATTTAATTCCTATACAGAACAGTTTGTGCCTACTGAGTGGGTATATTTCTATCGAATCTTCATTTAACATGCACCTTTTACACTTTACATCCAAACTAGTATTAACGATAATGGGTTGTACATAGTGCACTCCTAGTCTGAAAAATATATTCTTTATAAGATAATATACCCAACCCTCTATTATTATGATTCCCACCCTTTTAGCTAATCATGCATTGTCAATGATATGTCTGCGGCTGCAGCCATTTTGAAATACAATATGACGGTCATACTATATAATTATCATTATCGGATAGCTAAACACCGATAACGTGAATGCTGCACGCGCTTCAGTTGTGTATATGGCTTCAGAAATGGGCCTTATGACATTTGCGCCCAGTTTAAAGGCACTGGGTCTCAGATATACGTCATAGAAAGTGATGAAAATGAACAGGAAAAATAGTTTTAATTGTAGAACTCTGAAGTGGAAAAAAACGGCTGTATGTTTATGCTGGTAACATCTCAATGAATGTTGTATGATACATTTTATTCGCGGAGTGTGTCTGTCGATAATAGCTTAACGCTTTCAACCCTAAGGAACTGGAATGGACTGTGATATGCTAATGTTACGACCAATCCAATGGTCATAAAACGATTTTCAGATTCGTCCATTTATGAAAAGAGGGTGTTTTTGTTCTAAGAAATTTAAAAATTACTTGCAAAAAGTCAGACTGTAGTTGCCAGGGGGCCGTTTCACTAAATGTGGTACGACTAAACTGTTCGTAAGTGCGAAATTATGATAGTCTGTAGATTTCACATTAACAATGTTTGCTTGTAAACAATTATTGGATTTACATTTATTATGCCCCCGCCACCGAATGGTGAGGGGGGCATATAGTGTTACCGGCGTCCGTACGTACGTACGTACGTCCCGAAACCTTAACGCTGGGTAAATGGCTTATAATTTCTGTTTCCTTGCTCGGATCTGCTTCACATTTCACACACGCATTGCTCCAATGGTCCTCTACCGCCCTGTGACAAATCCACAGTTCGTCCCCTCCCCGACTTAAGCCCAGGATCAAGGTCACAGACATTGGTGATTTACCGAAACCTTAACCGCTGGGTAAATGGCTTATAATTTCGTTTGTTTCCTTGCTTGGATCTGCTTCACATTTCAACACACCGCATTGCTTCCCCAATGGTCCCTCACTAACCCGCCTCCTGTGACAAATCCACATTCGTCCCGTACCGCCCCCGCTAAGCCCAGGGTCAAGGTCACAGACTTGGTGGCTTTCAGAAAACCTTAACGCTGGGTAAATGGCTTATAATTTAATTTTTCTGTTTCCTTGCTCGGATCTGCTTCACATTTATCCACACACGCATTGTCTCCAATGGTCCTACTACCGCCCACTGTGACAAATCCACATTCGTTCCCCGCCCCCTCTAAAGCCCAGGGCGTCAAGGGTCACAGACTTGGTGCTTCTTTCGAAACCTTAAACGCTGGGTAAATAGGCTTTATAAATTTTCTGTTTCCTTGCTTGGATCTGCTTCACATTTCACACACGCATTGCTCCAATGGTCCTCTACCGCCCTGTGACAAATCCACATTCGTCCCCGCCCCCCGCTAAGCCCAGGGTCAAGGTCACAGACTTGGTGCTTTCGAAACCTTAACGCTGGGTAAATGGCTTATAATTTCTGTTTCCTTGCTCGGATCTGCTTCACATTTCACACACGCATTGCTCCAATGCTCCTCTACCGCCCTGTGACAAATCCACATTTGTCCCGCCCCCGCTAAGCCCAGGGTCAAGGTCACAGACTTGGTGCGTTCGAAACCTTAACGCTGGGTAAATGGCTTATAATTTCTGTTTCCTTGCTCGGATCTGCTTCACATTTCACACACGTATTGCTCCAATGGTCCTCTACCGCCCTGTGAAAAATCCACATTTGTCCCGCCCCCGCTAAGCCCAGTGTCAAGGTCACAGACTTGGTGCGTTCGAAACCTTAACGCTGGGTAAATGGCTTATAATTTATGTTTCCTTACTCGGATCTGCTTCACATTTCACACACGCATTGCTCCAATGGTCCTCTACCGCCCTGTGAAAAATCCACTTGGTGCGTTCGAAAACCTTTGACCTCTAAGTTTGACCTTGACCTTTGCGTTACATACTTGGTTCTTGGACGCGACAGGCCGTCCCATTCGGGTGAACATTGAGAGTGAACATGGTGAATGTGCTTTCTACTTTTTCTATCTGTTCAATGTAACTCGTCCTATCACGTTTGATACACGATGGTGATTCTTGTTTATTATTCAAATGTTCTTTACGTATTTTAGCCACGCCGGATGTAAACAAAATAATGGTGGAAAATTCGAAAACAAGATAAACAAACGGACGTCGAAGAAGGTGCTCGGTGTAACGAATATGCCTGAGAGAAAGTCCGTCAGGTAGTGATGAAGCCCCACATATGAGTGTCGTTCGGAATTTGTGCATCCATTGTTCTATGCGCAATACATACGTGAAAAGAACGCTTCTATTTATCAGCAACTTCGTCCTTAACTCAGTTCGACCTTAGGCTTAGTCTGACAGCAGGACACGAAAACCAATTATTGATTGCTAAATTTGCATTTGTAACATGGTGAAAAAGATGCGCACCGGCCCGGAATCTAACCGAGGACCTGGTTTACCTATCATCGCTCTACTGACTGAGCTAACTGGGCACAGATACACACTTCCTCCCCAGTCTGGAAGTCGGACTTTGTCCATGTCGCGCACCTGCAGGTTATAATTGTCTCCCCTGTTGATGAGCGCAGGGAGAAATCTGACCCATTTCCTATATAATTTAATAATTTGTTAACGCTTCAAACAACTAAATTCCAATCGCAAAAGCAAATTTTACAGCAGATTTATAATGTTAAATGGTCAATAAAAAATATTCTTTGATCCATTTAGTATTTTAGAGCAAATTGTCTGAAACCCCCAAACATACCGGGTCACGTGACTAGTGATATGTCACGCCGACTTCCAGAGCCATATTGTTGTTGTTATACTGGCACACCTCTTCATCAGGGTGGACCTCAGTAGAATAATCCTTTCCCGGAATCAGCAGTTTATGGTACAGTATTTACACTCTTCGATAAAAACATTTAGTTCACCGGCTATTTACTGGTTTAAAAGGAGGCTCGGACATGGCGATGTGTGCTCTGCCATAGTGAGTTACAACTTACATACCAACCGTGACCGCTATGACTAAAGTGCGCATTGGAGATTTTTTGCGCATTGGAGTTTTTTATGTTATAGTCCCTATTCTCATGGATCCGTGCCCCTAAGCTCATAAATTCATAGTGTGTGTTATATTCTGATTAATTCCTGAAAATGTATACATCAACATAAAGTTCAAACACTTGACTATGAGTGGACATAAGGAATTCACCAAAATTATTGCTTATGCAAGTCTTAGAGTCCCTAGAAATAACCAACCCAAGTCACCTAATTGATCTTGAAACTTCTCATCAGGTTCGTGCCCTACAACCTTTTCACATTTGAGTGACATTCCTTGATCACTCATACAATAAAGAAGTGTTGCTGCCTTGATGAATCAAATTTAAATATGGTGAAGTCCAGATTCACCTAGAAATCAACATTTATCACATTTTATGCATCATTTGCGAACAGACCCTCTTCAGATTAAGGAAATATGTAGAAAAATCACAAAATAGGTGGTAAATCACAATTGTATGTAACTGTAACTTAGAAAACAGTGGGATACAACTTAAAATATATTTTTAAAATAATTTTCAATTAACACTATTCTTAGAATATGCTTATTCACTTGTTTTCTAGGGGCACAAATCAATGAGAAGGCACGAATCCATGAGAATTGGGGCTATATGTTCTAAATAAAGGCATAAAATTCTTTTTTTTTCTTGTTGAATATAATATACTGGTACATAATGTATAATATATATTTAAGTCGAGATAAATGCGCACGTGTAAAGTGGAGTTTGTATCAATACTATAAAAATGCCTACCGAAAATATAATATGGCCTCGACGCATTAGAGATTTCGGGGCGCATTGGAGATTTATATGTTATATATCTTCTTAATAAAAGTATAAAATTCTTCTTGTTTATTCTTAACATGAATTAAAATATATTAACAGTACCGGTATGTTAATATCAGCCTGCACATAAAATGAAATGTTGAAATAATCTCAAAAGAACTTTCTCCTATTATCCTATCATTGTAGCTCCACTTTCTAATTTCCAGTCTGTGCACACAGGTCGAAGTGACGGACCATATAAATACATTAAATATACAAAAAAAAACATCAATAAGTGAGAACAAAAATAAGCTAAAAATAATTCTTTACTACTTCCTATGCAAATTAACCAAGTTCGCTATGTTTTTAATGGGCTGTACTCGGATGTCCTCGAGACTCAGACTCTCACGAAACAGTCAACTGATTTGTATCATTGTCGCCTATTTCAGAAGTTAGGAAAATGTGAGCCCTCCGCAACTAGGGTTAACATTTACCTAACGTCTGCAATGTGCGACAATGCTATAGAGTGGTTGACTGTTTCGTGAGATTCTGAGTCTCGAGGACATCCGAGTACAGCCCAATAAAAACATAGCGAACTTGGTTATCTCGAGTTTGGCCCATTAAAAACATAGCTATCTTGGTAATGTGTTATAAGACGGAGTAAAAAAAATGTTAGCTTATTTTCTCTCTCACTTATTGATGCTTTTAGGTATATTTAATTATACCCCCCCCCCCAAACAAAGTTTGTTGGGGGTATATCGGAGTCAGCTTGTCGGTCGGTCTGTTGGAAATTCCCTTCCGCTCTATATCTTCTACACCCATGCATGGATTATCAAATGGCTTGGCACAAATGTTTCTCATGATGAGAAGGTGTGTCGCGATCAATAACCACGCACCTACGTCCAAGGTCACAGTTGAAGGTCAAAGGTCAAACCTATCGAAATTCCCTTCCGCTCTATATCTTCTACACCGATGCATGGATTATCAAATGGCTTGGCACAAATGTTTCTCATGATGAGAAGGTGCGTCGCGATCAATAACCACGCACCTACGTCCAAGGTCACAGTTGAAGGTCAAAGGTCAAACCTATTGAAATTCCCTTCCGCTCTATATCTTCTACACCGATGCATGGATTATCACACTATGCCCAGGGTCAAGGTCACAGACTTGATGCGTTTGAAACCTTAACGCTCGGCTAAATGGCTTATAATAAAAAATGCCTCGTTTTCTTTGGCTGCCAGTGGGGGTATTCGTGTGCCGACAGGCCACATTTCTATTTTTAAGTTTCCCTAAAAATACGCAGCTTATCTGGAGCTCTGGTTCCAATCAATATCAGTGCATGAAAAGTGAAAGGCCACAAAGATAGCACAAGTGCCGGAGTGGTGAGAATTCTTCGAAAAAAAGATGACTTAATGATCGAGTTAAACATGGTTTATGTACAATATGAGGTTCAAGGTGTCGAACCTGAGCTGGAACTCTTGTATAGTTTAAAAATAGAAAGCTGAGTATAATTGAATACCTGTGCTCTAAACCAGACACCCTGCCCATGCAGGACCTGAAAATAGCACTGGTCCTGGACCTGCAAATTTTAATGTCTGATCTTTGTATTTTACAAGCAAAAAGTCCACCAGACCTGTGATAAAATTGAAATTGCGATCATCATTAGTGGCGATGCTAAATCCGTTCTGATTATCGTCTTGTAAAATGATGTTTGGTACCATATTCAAGTATTTACACATGGTGTGACAAGTCATTTAGTATGAAACAGACACATATTTCTACCGTTTTTCTTACGAATAACCTCTCGGACCTTCCAAAAAATTCCATGGACCTTTCACTTTTTTCCTTGTTAGGTCCCGGACCTGTTGGTAAAAGCTACTATTTTCAGGCCCTGCCATGCTACATGTATTTTGTATTTTAGAGATGTTCCGTTGTACTGGTACATGTACATCTACCTGTATTTTATTTTCAGATCAAGGAAGGTGGTTGATTATTCAAAGTTTGGTATCGACAATGGATCAGACGGTTAGTATTTGAAAACTTGCCCTTCAACCCTGCAGCCCACACCAGCTAAGAGAAAACTTGCCCTTCACCCAGCCCACACCAGCTAAGAGAAAAGTGATGTGACATATTTTCAAAAAAAAGACATATTGGCATTATATTTATATGTGGCTGTGACTCGAGAAATCGGGCTTACAGGTTTTGCGACCAATGTAGATCCAGATCAGCCTGTGCATCCGCACAGTCTGATCAGGATCTGCACTGTTCGCTATTGTACTGTACCACCTAGGACCACCAAACCTTCACAGCTTCATAACCAAGGGGTGCCCACCACATACAACTATCCAACATGTGACCATTTCTTTTACCTTGGCCTATTATTTCTACGTAATTGACTGGTTAAAGTTTTTTGGTTAATTTGTTTTTCGTTATACTATATCTCTGCAACTGTTTCGCCCATTACCTTAAAACTTGACATGGGTGTTTATCATCATCCATATTTTCATTCTACACCCCAACCGTGCGGCCTCTGTGCCCAATGTCAAATTACTTTGAATTTTTTTGTTAAAGTTTTTTCGTGTATTATATCTCTGCAATTGCTTCACCCATTACCTTGATACTTCACATGGGTGTTTATCATCATTGTCGCGCCCGCTTGCGTAAAGCGCGATATATTCGGCATTTTGGCATACGTCCATCCGTCCGTACGTCCGGTTAAAGTTTTTTGGTTAAAGTTTTTCCATCTACTATATCTCTTTTTATAGTGTCCATGCCTCGCCCCAAGGCGCGACATGCAGGCCACGGCCATCTAGTCTACAAAAAGTGGGTATAATTATGTTATCCAAGTGTCTATGCTTGGAAAAAACCTGGCCTTCGTGGCTTTGCCTCGTTTCTTGTTACCGTGTAACGTGGTGTAGCGAGATAGTGCAACCTGTTGCCTATAACGCCGAAAACGTGGAGCTTGATAAATGCAATTGTCGTAAAGTCTGTTCGTTCCACCTAGGACCCATGTACAGTAGTGTTCTTGTTCATCTAGAACCACAGCAGTTTATGCATTAGCTAGAGTTTGGTGAGTCCCATTATTAATAAACATCATAATTACATTGATATCAATTGGTGACACCTATTGAAGGTTATGTTGTCCACCAGTCCCACACATATATCATCATCCATTGCCCTCATCCACCCCCAACCACCCCACCCCCCTACCTCGACACCCCCTATACACAAGTTCGATATCTCCACCAAGGTTTGATAATTACAAACTTATTGATATTTCACCCTTGGATCCACAGTAATCCCAAGGTCACAGACTTCAGGCATTGGCAAAACTTAACATTCGGGTAAATTTCTTATAATTCCAGCATAAACATATTTACACAATTCCCTAACATTTGATTGGCCCGTAGCAAGTCTCTGTCCAAAATTTATATCCCAGTAAACTCCCACGCCGAACTACTTTCCGTAACCGTGAGGCGCAGTTAAATTAATTCTTAAGAAAACGGAAAATAAACACATTTTCTTGATGAATTTATTTCAAATGCTGGAATTATAAGGAATGAATGGCCTTTTTTGGTGGAATTTTATCGGGGATATAAACTTGGAAAAGTCGCGGTAATACTGGACGAGGCCTTCCGCCTTCGTCCAGTATTCCCGCGACTTTTCCAAGTTTATACCCCGATAAATTCCACAAAAAGGCCATACATTCCTATAGAAATTCTCAGTCACTGGTCCAAACTGATTATTTATGAATTTGTAGATGACTTTGCCGAGAGTTCTACGCCCCCCGCTGCCAAGAAACAAAAGATTTCTAAGGAAAGTATGGCAAAAGACAGAAAACCTCCACGACACAAGAATGAAGTGAAAGAAGAGAGGTATGTTTTATCGCGCATTGTGCACATTTCAATTATTTGCTCATCGTCTTATTATTGTTTTCTTATCCCCTCGCTGATAGTGAGGGTGACGTTTTTGTATAGTGATGAAAAAGTATGTAAATTTAAATATTTTTTTAGATTTAATGTGTTTAATGGCCAAAGTTCGTCGTCTTAAAAACGTGAAACAGACAGTAGTAATCATTGACTTTCACTAGTCTCTAGTTACCGGTGCTCACTATTGTTATACCCTCGCCGATAGGCAAGAGGAGCTATAGCGTTAGTCCATGTACGTGTGTACGTACGTTTATTAAATCAATGTTGTTTGCGAGGGGATTAGCTTAGTGATAACGATGCCCTTGTTATTATTTTGATTGCATTGTATTTTGCAGGCCTGTTGCTAGAAAGTCTATTGATGAAAAATTATATGAAAGAGACTTGAAAGATGCCATCGAACTATCCATCAGCCAGTCAGATGCTGCCTCTCAGGACTTGATCG
The DNA here is from genome assembly GCA_029237695.1 of Conchocele bisecta. Taxonomy (NCBI): domain Eukaryota; kingdom Metazoa; phylum Mollusca; class Bivalvia; order Lucinida; family Thyasiridae; genus Conchocele; species Conchocele bisecta. Next base: position 48,513,977 of record CM055273.1, read on the forward strand.
TGGGTGAGAAGACTGATGTTATGATTCCTTTAGCAACCAGCACACAGAATGATACATCCGCCATTACGTACCTGGACAAATCTGACACAAGTGACGTTCATATTGGCATTACTGACACAGACAAATCTGACACAAGTGACCAAGAGCCATGTGGCGATCGTTTTGGCAAAGTGATCAGTGTGGATAACGACGTGGACAGTGACAGTAGTGATGAAGATTTCCGTGTAGTCGATGATGAAGAGGAGAGCAGCGATGATGATTACACACCCTCACCTACAATACCCGTCGCAGGTATGCAGTGTTCAATCTAGGAGGGGTAATGCAATCATAAATGGCCCCAACAATCAATTCTTAGGGGTTATAATGGCCCATAATGTTTAGAAATGGCTCAGAATTATGAATCCAATGGGCCATGTTCTACATGTAATACCCAAGGAGAAATCATATGGAAACAGCAGAAATAAGATGAGATGATGGAAGAAGCTGAACCTGTTAATTATATATGTATGTGCACCAATCAAAGTGATCAGTGGAATTAAGGGGTCGTTGGAAAAAAAGGGTAACTGCCTTATGAAGTTAGCAGCACCCTTCTTCCACTGACCCTGTCCAATCGAAGTGCATTTGTATCTGCACTCAACTGTACATACAGTCGCCTGAAAATAATGGAATGTGGTAAAATTATGTATATGCAATGTGTTGAAAAATAACTAGCAAGGATTCCGCTTTCGCAATTGGCGATAAAAATAAACAATTGGCGATAAAAAATTACAATTTTCGAAGAAAAAAAATGAACGAAAATTTTTTTTTTTTATCGCCAATTTTTTGAAGTGGCGATTTTTTTATTTTCCCCAGCGGAATCCCTGAACTAGCGTTGCATAATATTTGTTTTTCTGCAATCAAAGGCAATCAATAGTGTTTTATCGGTAGTATAGTACTATAGTATTATCATTTAACAACTGAATTGTTTTATTAGGGTTTCCATGGTCAGTAAAAAAAAGTCGGGGAAATTCCAGGTTGGCCAAATGTCGAGAATTTTGAAGAAAAAAAGTCATGGAATTTTGAAATTCATTCAGTATTCAGTCCAAGTAAACTGAGTTTTCTTCTGATTTGGAATTAATTAATACTTACACTATACATGATACATTATAATATTGTTTAGTAATTTTATTTAAAAAACAGGATGTAATGTAGTATACCGCTGTCCGTCCATCCGATTTGCGTTAAAAGTTTTTGGGTACCTACATGCATTATGTCTGCAACATCATAGAACTGATTACGCTCCCTCGCATGTAATTCCTCAAAAATTCCAATATGTGAACAATACTTACATCTACTGGTTTATGAACAAAACATGTAAATACATCATTATCAATCTACATGTATAACATATGATTCTGCATTAAGTGCATTTCGAAGAGCTCAAAAATAAGACAACCCCCTAGTTGCGAACGGTAACTCTTGCAATTACTTCCGTACCGTAAGTAGTAGTACCCTACGGGAGTAGATTGCAAGAGTTACCTTCGCAACTAGACAACCCCCCCCCCCCCCGTTTCCCCAAATGCTGGGTCCGTCCCTGAAATGTATATGAAAGGGCATTGTTTATGTTGGACTGTCATAATCAGCTAATATATATGTTCTGTCATAATTCCAGCACAAAAATATTTACACAATTCCCTAACATTTGATTGGTCCGTAGCAAGTCTCTGTCCAAAATTTATATCCCAGTAAACTCCCATGCCGAAGTACTTTCCGTAACCGTCAGGCGCAGTTAAAATAATTCTTAAGAAAACGTAAAATAAACACATTTTCTTGATGAATTTATTTCAAATGCTGGAATTATATGGAATGAATGAAAAAGGCCATTCATTCCTATAATGTTGTTGCATTAGATTCCGCCATCCAATCATATGTATGTGTATTTCCCCGTGTTGCCTGTATAATACTGTCATGGAACGTAGCAAGAGAATTTCAGTTGCGTTGAGCATAGCAGGGCTCCGGATAAGGAATTAGTAATTGTGTATTTTCACTCCATCATTTCTGAAGCAATTGGGTATTTCAAAATTTGTTTTGGGTAAAATAAAATCACACTACTGTCTACACATCAACAGACATCAATTATTGAATTAGTTTGCTTTGAAATGAAAACATATCTTGGCATTTCATTAGAATTGTCTCCTTGGAGACAATTCTAATGAAATACCAAGATGTGTTTTGATGGAAAATAAGAAAAATATGCTATATTTGTGGTCTGTTTATTGTTTTCTACAGCATGATACAGGTACCACAAAATTGTCATTGCTTTTTGATACTCGCTACTTCGGATTTCAATTGTGTTTTTCGGCAATTTTAATTGGGTATTTATGCAAATACGCAGCTTATCTGGAGCGCTGGCATAGCTTGTACCTATAGTTTAATACTTTCAGTTAATAAGAGAAATGTGACACAACAGGCCACAAAAGCAGCAAAGAAACCAGTTGCAGAGAAGAAACAGATCGTCAAGGAAAATGCACGTCCCCAGTCGACAGGTGGAGTTAGAAGCGCGGCATCTTCTGTCACAAGTCCAGTCAATAGGATCAACCACTCTGGAGTATCACAAATACCGTCTAAAAGTTAGTACTGCCTATTTACACCACCCCCTGCGCGAATCTTGCCAATGCAATGTACAGTCAAACCTGTGAATAAAGGCCAGCTATGGGAAGTAAAAAAAAAATCTGGCCTTTGTTCACACTTGGTCTTTATTCGCAGGGTCATTTCTATAGTAATTGTGCCATTGGGACAACAAAAGTGTGGCCTTCACAGCCAGGTGATTGCTATTCGGAGGTGGTCTTTAACACAGGTATGACTGTATTTGAATTTATTAGACCCCCACAAACAAAGTTTGTTGGGGGTATATAGGAGTCAGCTTGTCGGTCGGTCGATCTGTTGGAAATTCCCTTCTGCTCTATATCTTCTACACCGATGCATGGATTATCAAATGGCTTGGCACAAATGTTTGTCATGATGAGAAGGTGTGTCGCAATCAATAACAACGCGCCTACGTTCAAGGTCACAGTTGAAGCTCAAAGGTCAAGGTCTGTCGGTCGGTCTGTTGGAAATTCCCTTCCGCTCTATATCTTCTACACCGATGCATGGATTATCAAATGGCTTGGCACAAATGTTTGTCATGATGAGAAGGTGTGTCGCGATCAATAACCACACACCTACGTCCAAGGTCAAGGTCACAGTTGAAGGTCAAATGTCAAACCTATAGAAATTCCCTTCCGCTCTATATCTTCTACACCGATGCATGGATTATCAAATGGCTTGGCACAAATGTTTCTCATGATGAGAAGGTGTGTCGTGATCAATAACCACGCACCTACGTCCAAGGTCAAGGTCACAGTTGAAGGTCAAATGTCAAACCTATCGAAATTCCCTTCCGCTCTATATCTTCTACACCGATGCATGGATTATCAAATGGCTTGGCACAAATGTTTCTCATGATGAGAAGGTGTGTCGCGATCAATAACCACGCACCTACGTCCAAGGTCAAGGTCACAGTTGAAGGTCAAATGTCAAACCTATCGAAATTCCCTTCCGCTCTATATCTTCTACACCGATGCATGGATTATCAAATGGCTTGGCACACTGTTTCTCATGATGAGAAGGTGTGTCGCGATCAATAACCACGCACCTACGTCCAAGGTCAAGGTCACAGTTGAAGGTCAAAGGTCAAACCTATTGAAATTCCCTTCCGCTCTATATCTTCTACACCGAAGCATGGATTATCAAATGGCTTGGCACAAATGTTTCTCCTGATGAGAAGGTGTGTCGCGATCAATAACCACGCACCTACGTCCAAGGTCAAGGTCACAGTTGAAGGTCAAAGGTCAAACATATTGAAATTCCCAAATGGCTTGGCACAAATGTTTCTCATGATGAGAAGGTGTGTCGCGATCAATAACCACACACCTACATCCAAGGTCAAGGTCACTGTTGAAGGTCAAAGGTCAAACCTATTGAAATTCCCTTTTGCTCTATATCTTCTACACCGATGCATGGATTATCAAATTGATAACCACGCACCTACGTCCAAGGTCACAGTTGAAGGTCAAAGGTCAAACCTATTGAAATTCCCTTCCGCTCTATATCTTCTACACCGATTCATGGATTATCAAATGCCTTGGCACAAATGTTTCTCAGGATGAGAAGGTGTGTCGCGATCAATAACCACGCACCTACGTCCAAGGTCAAGGTCACAGTTGAAGGTCAAAGGTCAAACCTATTGAAATTCCCTTCCGCTCTATATCTTCTACACCGATGCATGGATTATCACACTATGCCCAGGGTCAAGGTCACAGACTTGATGCGTTTGAAACCTTAACGCTCGGCTAAATGGCTTATAATCAAAAATGCCTTGTTTTCTTTGGCTGCCAGTGGGGGTATTCATGTGCCGACAGGCCACATTTCTAGTTTTTATCTATTTCAAAATAAATGACCTTGGAATAGTGTACTTTACATGAAGCTGCTTGATTGGTTGAGCCTGAGCTGTGCTACAGCTCAGGTTCAGCCAATCAAACTGCTTGATTGCGAGTTGATATTGCCAATATATGTTCAGAAACGTTGACATCTTGGCAAGATTAACAGGTGATTGTGTACATAATAACCCAGAAAATGTTTTTTTATGCCACCGGGTTTCGAAGAAACGGGTGGCATATAGTGTTTGGACCGTCCGTCCGTAATCCGTCCGTCCGTCACACTTTTCGGTTAACCACTTTGTCACAGTTTCTCAAACTGGCCATAGCATCTACATAAATTGCTTAATCGCTTCAATACTTCAACACTTCATTCATTGGTATGTGTGCCACACCTGCCTCTTCATAATTTATATGACCTTCACCTTTTGACCTTCACCAGGTTACTTAAATGACTTAACAATTTTGGTTAACCTGTTCGTCACAGTTTCTCTTTCTCAAACTGGCCATATCATCTACATAAGTTGCTTAATCGCTTCAATACTTCAACACTTCATTCATTGGTATGTGTGCCACACCTGCCTTTTCATAATTTATATGACCTTCGCCTTTTCACCTCACCAGGTTACTTAAATGACTTAACAATTTTGGTTAACCAGTTCGTCACAGTTTCTCAAACTGGCCATATCATCTACATAAGTTGCTTAATCGCTTCAATACTTCAACACTTCATTCATTGGTATGTGTGCCACACCTGCCTTTTCATAATTTATATGACCTTCGCCTTTTCACCTTCACCAGGTTACTTAAATGACTTAACAATTCTGGTTAACCAGTTTGTCACAGTTTCTCAAACTGGCCATATCATCTACATAAGTTGCTTAATCTCTTCAATACTTCAACACTTCATTCATTGGTACATGTATGTGTGCCACACCTGTGTTTTCATAATTTATATGACCTTCGCCTTTTCACCTTCACCAGGTTACTTAAATGACTTAACAATTTTGGTTAACCAGTTCGTCACAGTTTCTCAAACTGGCCATATCATCTACATAAGTTGCTTAATCGCTTCAATACTTCAACACTTCATTCATTGGTATGTGTGCCACACCTGCCTTTTCATAATTTATATGACCTTCGCCTTTTCACCTTCACCAGGTTACTTAAATGTTTCTCAAATATGCTGCAGGTGGCATCCGCGTTCGACAGACGCAGTTCTTGTTTTTATGCCCCACCACCGAATGGTGAGGGGGGCATATAGTGTTACCGGCGTCCGTACGTACGTACGTCCCGAAACCTTAACGCTGGATAAATGGCTTATAATTTCTGTTTCCTTGCTCGGATCTGCTTCACATTTCACACACGCATTGCTCCAATGGTCCTCTACCGCCCTGTGACAAATCCACATTCGTGCCGCCCCCCCACCGCTAAGCCCAGGGTCAAGTCACAGACTTGGTGCTTTCGAAACCTTAACCGCTGGTAAATGGCTTATAATTTTTAACTGTTTCCTTGCTCGGATCTTGCTTCACAATTTCACACACGCATTGCTCCAATGGTCCTCTACCGCCCTGTGACAAATCCACATTCGTCCCGCCCCCGCTAAGCCCAGGGTCAAGGTCACAGACTTGGTGCTTTCGAAACCTTAACACTGGGTAAATGGCTTATAATTTCTGTTTCCTTGCTCGGATCTGCTTCACATTTCACACACGCATTGCTCCAATGGTCCTCTACCGCCCTGTGACAAATCCACATTCGTCCCGCCCCCGCTAAGCCCAGGGTCAAGGTCACATACTTGTGCTTTCGAAACCTAACGCTGGGTAAATGGCTTATAATTTCTGTTTCCTTGCTCGGATCTGCTTCACATTTCACACACGCATTGCTCCAATGCTCCTCTACCGCCCTGTGACAAATCCACATTTGTCCCGCCCCCGCTAAGCCCAGGGTCAAGGTCACAGACTTGGTGCGTTCGAAACCTTAACGCTCGGGTAAATGGCTTATAATCAAATATGCCTCGTTTTCTTTGGCTGCCAGCGGGGGCATTCGTGTGCCGACAGGCCACATTTCTAGTTATATTTATTTGCTTTTTAGTCGCCGAGAAAATGTTAGTAATATATAAATGTCTAGCCAAAAAAGTGTACATATCTGACTATGACTGGAGAAATAGGGCTTATGGGATTTGTGACCAGTGTAGCTCCTGATCAAATAGCACACTTCTGTTGTGTGATAACGATCTATATTGCATATTAAAAGCATGGTGGCTGTTTCTTTGTCATGCTTGAAGGTATTTGAAATAATTTCGCACAAATATTCCACGCAAATTATCACAATGTGTCGCACACCATACCCAACTGCATGAAGGTCAAAGTTACTGTGGGGGCATTTGTGTGCGAACAGGCCACTTATCTTATTCATTCAAGGTTGCCAATGTGGGGATTAGCTTAATAGTGATAACAGGATCCTTTTTTTTAATGCGGAGGTTTGAGGTGGCGAACTGTACACCAATATATACTTACCTGTTTTATATTGTCATAATCTGTTACATTCTACCTGTCTGTCTCCGTTGTATACTGTCTCTAAGCACAGGTGGAAGACTCGGTCGGACCTGTAACACCAAAAAAAATGCCTGTTATAATAGAAGATAGTACTGTATGAGACCAAGTGGGTGGGGTAATGGATTTTTTGTAATGGGCATTTTTTTGTGTCACATGTCACAAGACTCGGACCTGTAACACAAAAGAAATGCCCGTTACAAACAATCCATTACCCCACCCATTTGGTCTCATACAGTACTATAATAAGTACTGTATGAGACCAAGTGGGTGCGGTAATTGATTTTTTGTAATGGGCATTTTTTGTCGCGCCCGCTTGCGGAAAGCGCGATATGGTCGGTTACAGTTTTTGTCGCGCCCGCTTGCGGAAAGCGCGATGTAGTCGGCCGTTTGCCGTACGTACGTACGTACGTACGTGTGTCCGGTTAAAGTTTTTGGTTAAGTTGTTTGGTTAAGTTTTTTGGTTAAAGTTTTTGGTTATGTTCTTTGGTTAAAGTTTTTGGTTAAGTTTTTTGGTTAAGTTGTTTGGTTAAAGTTGTAAAGTTTTTGGTTAAGTTCTTTGGTTAAAGTTTTTGGTTAAGTTTTTTTGGTTAAGTTTTTGGTTAAAGTTTTTAAAAGTTTAAAGTTTTTCGTTAAAGTTTTTCGTTATACTATATCTCTGCAACTGCTTTGCCCATTACCTTGAAACTTCACATGGGTGTTTATCATCATCTGTATTTTCATTCTACCCCCCTCCCGTGCGGCCCCTGTGCTCAATGTCAAGGTCAAATTACTTTGAAGTTTTTGGTTATGTTTTTTGGTTAAAGTTTTTGGTTAAGTTTTTTGGTTAAAGTTTTTGGTTAAGTTTTTTGGTTAAGTTTTTCGTTATACTATATCTTTTTTTTTAGTGTCCATGCCTCGCCACAAGGCGCGACATGCAGGCCGCGGCCATCTAGTTTTGTGTGATACAGGTTCGACCGAGTTCTCCACCTGTGTCTCTAAGTGCTCAGATACAATGTACCTGAATAGTGGGTTCTCTAAATCGGGATACTTGTGTCTGTTTCACGAAACCTGCCCAAATTTTACTGCCATATAAACAATGAAAACACAGTATTTAATTTTGATAATATTAAATTTTAGCAAAATACAACAATGAGCCTTCTTTTTATTTCGGGAAAGGTCTAATATTGATTTATTGCGAAAAACAGAGTGAAGATGTCTATGGGGGTTTAACATCAATTTAATATTATCCAAAAAAAAATTGTTTTTGCATTGTTTATATGGCAGTAAAATTTGGGCAGGTTTCGTGAAACAGACTCTAGTATCCCGATTTAGAGAACCCACTATTCAGGTACATTGTATCTGAGCACTTAGAGACACAGGTGGAAGACTCGGACCTGTAACACAAAAATTATAGTACTGTATGAGACCAAGTGGGTGGGGTAATGGATTTTTTGTAACGGGCATTTATTTTTTGTGTTACAGGTCCGACCGAGTCTTTCACCTGTGTCTCTAAGTGCTCATATACAATGTAGCTGAATAGTGGGTTCTTAAATCGGGATACTACTGTCCGTTTCACGAAACCCGCCCAAATTGTACTGCCATATAAACAATGCAAAAACAATATTTGTTTTGATAATATTAAATTTTAGCAAAATTTAACAATGACCCTTCTTTTTATTTCTGGAAATTTGGTCTAATATTGATTTATTGCGAAAAACAATTTGGGGGTTTAACATCGGGAATTTTTTCTAATTTCAGAAATAGTGGACCGATTTTCAAAATGTAGCTTGTTTTCTTAGTTAGATCATTTCCAAGCTATCTAGCTAGATTTCAGAATCAATTTCCACAAGTTTTCGTTTTTCAACTCCTCTAGGTTCTCCACCTCATTGTTTCCCCATGTTAAATTCCGATAGAGAACTAATTTTTCGTAATAAAATCAATATTTGACAAAATTTCACGAAATAAAAATAAGGCTCATTCTTAAATTTTGATAAAATTTAATATTATCGGAAAAAATATATTGTTTTTGCATTGTTTAAATGGCCGTAAAATTTGTGCAGGTTTCATGAAACAGACCGTAGTATACAATGTACATGGTTTCATGAAACAGACACTAGTATACAATGTACATGTACCTGAATTACAGTGGTTACTCTCTAAACCGGACACCCTGGTCCTCTAAGGGTGTCCGGTTTAGAGAGTCTCCACTGTGTCATTCTTTGCAGGTCCAGCATGTGTGACGAGGTTACCAGCAGGTGGCGCTGTGACAGCGAGGTCACTAGCAGCTGTCAGCAGGTCACCACTAGGTGGCGTCACTATAAAGTCCCCAAGCAGCGGTCTCAGGTTGGGACTTTCGAGAAATGTGCGATTGAAACCACTCCATGCAAATGTTAAACTCCAGAACTGAGAATCAGATTATACAGAGCTCCAGATAAGCTGCGTATTTGCTTATATACCAAATTAAAATTACCAAAACCCCAATTGAAATCAGAAGTAGCGAGTATCAAAAAGCAATACAAATTTTATGGTACCTTTATCATGTTGCAGAAAACAATAGCCAGACCACAAATATAGCATATTTTTCTTATTTTCTAAGAAAACACATCTTGGTATTTCATTAGAATTGTATCCAAGGAGACAATTATAATGAAATGCCAAGACTTTATTTAATTTCAAAGCAAACTATTCAATAATTGCTGTCTGTTGATGTGTAAACAGTACTGTGAATTTATTTTACCCAATTAAAATTTTGAAATACCCAATTGCTTAAGAAATGATGGAGTGACAATACTCAATTACTAATTCCTTATCTGGAGCCCTGGGATATATGAGTTTGTAGTGTTGTATATGTGTGCTAATGTTGTTATGCCTGGCTTCGGTAGAGCCGAGGGGATATAGTGTTTGGGCTGTGTATCCATCCGTTTGGTTAGGAAGTTTACCAGAGTTTCTACAATCTGCCACCTGGGGCATTTTTGTGCCGACTGTCCATATTTTCTTGTTTTGTTCTAAAATATATGTCGGACTGTGTAGAGAAGTCATCGTGTCTGTTGGAACCTATTAACTGTTGGAACTTTTAAACGGTAATTGCTGAATGTTTGAAACACATTGTATGTAGCGTACATATGGTCATGGTGCAAATACCGCACAGGCTGGACATCAGTTTGTCCAAACCATGTTACATGTGCGTGTAAAATCTTCACTCTGTTATATACATGTGTTTGATACTAGTTAAAAAGTTTCCAAATGACATGTAGATGCACAAAGTGTGTTTTGCCGTGGATAATGCCCCACTTGTCTCAACAAAACTTATTGTTCATCCATTAGATGCTGTTTATTTTTTGTTTCTCGGTGACACAATGACATGATACAGTGCATGTTATGTGACTGGTGAAATTGGGCTTATGGGTTTTGCAACCAATGTAGATCCAGATCAGCCTGTGCATCCGATAATTGTTTACCAAAACACATTGTTAATATGAAATTTACAGAGTATCATAAATTTGCACTTACAAACATTTTAGTCGTACAAAGTTTAGTGAAACGGCCCCCTGATGAACATTGCACCGTGTGGTATTGCTTTCACAAACTTAAAAGTTGGATGAAATTTGTTCTAATTTCTGTTTACTATCACATCACTTCTTGATATTTCACACATGCCTTCCTCTCCTCATGGTTCTCTATCATTACATGCCAAATCCACGACCCTTAGAACTCCGCTAACCCAAAGGGCAAGGCACGATCTGAGTGTTTTCACAAACTTATGCTGGGGGGGGGGGGTGCCAAATGTGTTATAATTTCTGTTTCCTTTCACCCCACTTCTTGATATTTGAGACATGTCTTCCTCTAATGATTCTCTATCATGCCATGCCAAATCCACGACCTTCAGACCCCCGCCTACCCCAATGTCAAGGTCTTGGTGGATTCACAAACTTAACAATGGGGGAAATTTGTTATTATTTCTGTGTGCTATCACGCCACTTCTTGATATTTCGCACTTGCCTTCCTCTAATGGTTCTCTATCTTGATGTGCCAAATCCACGACCCTTAGACCTCCACTACATGTCGTCATTACACCCCATAATACATATTCGTCCTGACGTAAATTTGTCTATCGAAGTTGCTAAAATTGCACTTTCCTCATGTCCAAAATTCGTTATGTCGCTGTCAAAATGTTTAATTATAAGCACGTAATGTGTTGCTATATAAATGCTGAGCCTCGTTTTGAATATATTTACCTTGCTCATACCGGTTGGGGATATTTTGGCGACCATTATTCATCAGGGATGTAAATTCGTCATCCATGTGATTGACTAAAGTGATGAAAATTGAGCCTTGCGGAAATTAATGAAATCACAGTATTTTCCCTGCATAGGGAAAATACTGTGATTTCGTTAATTTTCGTCAAGGCTCAATTTTCCCATCTGTATATGACCTTGTAATCAATTGTCATCATACGTAAATTGGTATGTTATACATTGTTAGATGCCTGAATTTGTTTTCAGTTTAGTTGTTTCTGTCTCCCCCACGATAGTGGAAAGTCACAATTCCGGCCTCGTCGTCGTCAACAATTTTAGACGTGTGTCTAAATTTTGCTTATCTCTTGATCCGTAAGTTGGTTTGTTACCAATCTTCATTAATAGCTTCCTCACATTGATAGCTATCAATCCAGTGTCATTTGTGTGACCGTGACCACCTTGACCTTAGCCTTTGTGACTTTATTTGCATGTACGTCAAAATGTGTCATTCGGCTGACCGTATACTTGGTGGCATCGACCTTGATGTCAACACTTTTGGGCGTATGTCTAAATGTTGATTATCTCTTTATCCGCTAGTTGCATCATTGTCAAACTTCATAAATAGCTTCCTCACATTTTGAGCCACTATCCATCCAGTGCCATTCGGGTGACCTTGACTGAATTTGTATTTTCTGCCAACCACTGTTTATTGGAAGCATCACTGTTGTTTCCCTGACTGAATATCCTACAGTGCAGACTTGGATCAGACTGCACGAATGCGCAGGCTGATCTAAGTCTACGCTGGTCACATTACACACGAACCCTATTTCTCCATTTCATAGTCACATAATTATAAGCAAGGACAAATATATCGCCAATAAAATAACGTGTGCACTGAACTGGCAAATACACAACTGCCTAAATCAGGGTCGCGTGCCAACGGATAAGGGATTAACAGCATGTGGAAAAGTCAAACAATATACATCCTAGTGAAGTCCTGTATCATTTATTACACCAATAAACAAACAAA